>CABFOW010006903.1:0-28106 GCA_902141385.1 Timema californicum
AATTGTTAGATACAAAAATATTAGGGGTGAGGGTCCACTTTATCAATTTGAAGCAGTCATTTCGAATATATGAAATATTCTCTTGGATATTTTTATTGGTTTTATGCTTGAAAATAAAATATATTTTCCTTATTTATATAATTTAATGCACTAAAATTACTTAAAAGAGGTTTTGTTACACAATTAATTTCAAACTTTACTTTAATTCTGATAAATCAAGTTACTATCACAACTTTCAATTCAGTTAGGTTATCAGATTCGCTCTATCAAAATTAATTCTTAATGTGTAAAACAGCTCAGAATTCTGTAGTTTACCATTATTGGTGAAGATGCGTATTCATTGAAGACAGACTTTTTTCAAAACAAAGTTGAGTCTGATATTAGTTTCTAAGCCTCACACACTACTAGAAAATAAATATTTTTTAAGAAGGGCGTGCAAGGTTAATTTTAAGGAATAAACACAACTTGTATGGACCAAATAAAAATCAGTGTGAAGAAATATTGGGTGATTGTTGAATTTTTGATAAGTTTAAAACTAGATTGAGGCTCAAAAAGGTTGCCGCACCCTGGTCTGTAGATAACTGTGTTACACTTTGATATTAATAGCAAGTTAGTTATATTTGAAAACCAGAAATTCAGGTCCACAATGCTGGGAAAATATATTAAAATTATACCTACTTCTTAGTTTGTTTAATTCATTATGTAAAGCTTTTTATAAATTGTTAGATGAATAAGAATAAATCAAATTAGACCTATTTCTAGAATATCAAATGTTGGTAGTCGAAAGGAGGCTTCCGTAAAAATCAGACTTTACCTTTACAGGGTTCTTTATACTGGTAATACCTTGCCTCTCTGTGATTGAACTAAGCCTGTGTCGACCTAAGTTGTTAATTTTAGGCACAGGCCAAAATATTTTAGTAATTACCATCTGAATTCTAAAATAAATTTGGGAACTAAACAAGAAAAAATAATGTAAAATTATAGAAAAATCTTCAATTATATAGATTCTCTGAGTAAACCTCTGTGGTCTTAGGGTACCGGTATGTGCTTTCCTCTGGACCCGATGTTCTTGGGTTCAAACTTACCAAGGGTTGACAGATTTTTCTCAAGTGATAAAATTACATAGCACAACTATCTTTTGAGAAGAAATAAAGCCGTCAGTTCCATGTTGATTGTGGCATGTTAAATAACTCCAGAGATGTGAAAATCCCTTTCCTGGTTCTCCCTCATAGAAATTATCATATTCTTAAACTCAGTTTTCTTATAGGTAAGTTATTATTGTACTAAACTGTCATGATGGCTACAGGCAGAGATCAGTTGGAGATTTTTTGCTTTAAAGAAAAACTGAGAAATGGCAATAGGTTTAATTCAAAGCAAGGTAAATCGAGTAATTTAAATACTTGGATAGAAAAAAAACCACAAATGTTGCAACCAAACACTAAAACAAAAAGTAAGAGATTTATATAATGTATCTGATCGATTTGATAAACAACAGTGTCACTCACCAAGGAAAACTAGAAATATAATTCAAGAAAATGTTTTCTAGAAACCTTGTATCAAATTTGACAACAAAAATCATGGTGTTTCTGCAAAATGTTTAGTTTTAAAATAAGAAATCAGTTTTGTAAATATCACAATTTGATTTTAAAATAGGTAGAAATTTATTTCTATATTTCTCAACTCTGAATCTTAAATTTTCTTTCGAATCTGGAATCCAAATTTGAATCCTCGAATTNTAGAAATTTATTTCTATATTTCTCAACTCTGAATCTTAAATTTTCTTTCGAATCTGGAATCCAAATTTGAATCCTCGAATTAAAAAAAAAAATTAGCTGACAATTTTAGTTAAATTGAAGATATTTAAAATTTGATCTAAAAAAAAGTTATGTGGGGCTTGGTGTAACTGACAAATAATATTTTGGTTATGTCCATGTCTGTCGTTAGATCAGGTCAAGGTCTCTGTAGAAATTATTATTTTTATTTTATTTTTACTAACCTCACATCTCTTGAATATCATAAAATTTGAGCATCCGATTTTTGAAAATGAAATTATACTTTTTTCCACATTGTTTGTTTATAATAATTTTTGATATTAATTTAATCATGAAACAATTAAGACAAGTACATCTGATGCATGTCCACTCACGGCTGATCAACAGGGAAATTAGATAGACTAGACTTGAACCAGGACACATTTAAAAGTGATGTTTTCTGGAGCTCCGCCAATCGCCGAAATTGAGATCAATTGGTTAGCTTTTTAATTTTTTAAATAATAATTTCTTAATTATGTTGTATTTTATTAAAATATTGAGTTATGTGGGGCTTGGTGCCACTGACAAATAATATTTTGGTTATGTCCATGTCTGTCATAATCACCAAAGATAGAACTATTTTTTACCAATAATTGCTTAAAACTGTTAGATCAGGTCAAGGGTCTCTGTAGAAATTTTTTAATTTTTACTAACCTCACATCTCTCGAATATCTTAAAATTTGAGCATCCCATTTTTGAAAATGAAATTATGCTTTTTTTCCACATTGTTTGTTTAAAATAATTTTTGATATTAATCTAATCATGAAACAATTAAGACAAGTACAACTGATGCATGTCCACTCACGGCTGATTAACAGGGAAATTAGATAGACTAGGCTTGGACCAGGACACATTTAAAAGTGATGTTTTCTGGAGTCTTCGCCAAGCGTCGAAATTGAGATCAATTGGTTAGCTTTTTAATTTTTAAAATAATAATTTCTTAATTATGTTGTATTTTATTAAAATATTGCAACAAAACTATTTCATTGGTTTCAATACCACTTACTCTATTGCATTAGTAGCTCGAAAGTTATTTGCTGCACTTATTAAAGTACAATGCCTATCTCTATCTCTAGCTAGTTATATCCAGCTCACCTCATTACACCCTATCTCTTTCAGGTTCATTCTAAAAGCATAATCCAGAAAACCACACTACAATGCAGCTATCTAGTTAGAGGCATCTAAGTTAGGTGTTATCTGCGGGGCTAGAGGAGCTCTCGAGAGCAGTCTACTGGGGTTGAACCCCATTGACCGAAGCTGGTTGATGGCAACTGTTACCAGCAGCTGACTATGCTGGCAACAACTAGTTTAAAAACATGGTCCTCCACAAGGTCACCCGTAACACTATACTGCCGCATCCAGTTTCACCTTTCTTGTTCCCAACAATTTCCCCACGGCGTGATCTGTCTCTCAATATCCATATAATATTCCCTGTTCTCTGCTACCTTAAAATAACAAAAAACATATGATATGACAACCACACAAATAATATAAAATAAGCTTCTTAACACTTTTGAGCTAATACCGGGTTTTTTCCCCCCCTTCTTTTTTTTACACTTCCTGTACCTTGAAAGGTAACAAAGTATTTTGCTTGGTTGGACAATAGTGTAAACCCTTATTTTTTCATAGGAATACCACTTTCGACAACCAACATTGATTAAAAGTCACTAAAACTTGGCAATCTAGAAATATGTCTTAAATTATTGGTTAAGCACATCAAAAGCTTTTAATAACTATTCCTTTTGGATTACAATATACTTTCTATTCACATTGTTAATTAAACAGGCTGGGGATTTAAAACACTTATGGTCTTTTTCCCCGCCATTGTGGCAACATAAGTTTCCAGTTAAAAAGAAGTGCTTACTATGAAAAATCATACATAAGCTTATATAAGGGGACATAATGTAATCTGTCAAGGTAAGATGTAGATTGCGTCTCTTCTTCTTCATTTTTTTTTTTTGTAAAAGCAACATTTTTGATCAGGTATGTGCAGTGTCACTTTTCCTTATACCTTAAAGACTCATGTGTAATATAAACTTATTCACACATACACTAGAGTCGCGAGTAAACGGCATAAAGGGGTGGCATTTTGGGCAGGATAGTGGAAAAGCTGGATAATAACGAAATCGGAGTGTAAATCATTTTCAGCGTGGGTTTGCCTCATGTAGCTGCTATACCTACCTTGATACAGCTTCTGTTTCCAGCTAAATCAATTTAACAGTGCTGCTATTTACACTGAGCAAGCATATGCGACTGCAATAATTTTATTTTATACGCCGACCGCATGCATAGCATTTATGTTTTCAGGGTGTCTATCATCCGGGAAAATCAGGGAAAACGGGAATTAGCCGGGAATTTGAAGTGATTGGGAAAAACAGGAATAAGTCAGGAATTTGGTAAATCACAATAAAAATCTAGGAAAATGATATTTTACTCAAAATATGAAATACAATAATCAGTAAATTGTAATTTTTTTGTTTGTAGCTGTGTAATATATTTTTAATTCCTAGTAAACAATTTTAATTCAAATTTTAAAACTAGTTTTTTTTAAATAATAGAAAAACAAGGAAGGATGTGACATACTTTTTTATTCGGGAATTTTAGGAAATGATCAAGGAAAATCAGGGAAAAGGTCGGGGATTTCATTGGTAAAGTTTAGTAGACACCATGGTTTTGCTTTCACCAATGAAACAGTTGTAAGGTGTTTGTGATTAGTTTTTTTTATTATTAAACTTACTAATGGAAATCTACTGGTTTGTTTAGTTAAAATCACACTTGTTAACACTGAGAACAAGCCTGAATAATTGTTACTAGTGTTAGATGTATTCTCACTATTTCAACATAATGTTGCTTTAAATACAACCCAAGTAGTTACCGTTATCCAAATATTGCTTAAAGTTTTTGTGTGTGTTTAAAAAATTTATTGAAAAACCACCCCCTTTGTATTTTAATTTTTAACATCCATCTATTCTGTGTAGGGTGACCTGGCGGTCTAGGGGTAAGGTGTAAGACTTCTATGCTGGCGGCTGGGGTTCAATCCTTGGTCCCGGCATAAATTTATCTGTTACCAAACCCTTCCTTCACCTCTGACAAGACATGTGGGGAATGCCAGGCCTCCACCGTGGTTCGGATTCCACGTTAAACTGTAGGTCCTCCATTTCATCTCACCATCACCCTACCATTACACATTAGCGTAAGTGTGTATAACCCGAACGGGTAGTAAGACGCGGTGCTAATAATAATAATAATAATAATAACAATAATAATATTCTGTGTAGGTCTATTTCAACTTGTCGGCAGTTTGAGATGAACCCATTCCAATTCAACTCAAACTATTGCGATACTAATCTATTGATGAAAAGTTAAAATACTAATTTACTTAAAAACCTCTTTTAAAAACTTAGTAGGTACAGACAGTACAATGTTCGCAGGATACGCTTGAGCTCCAACTAATACTTGTACTCTCTTCTCCTTTACAGTTATGGATTAACAATGGAGGATTCGGATGATTTTGTGTCTATATTTAAGTGGTTTATAAGTCGTGTACTGATACAATCAGTCAGTTCAGAAAGTCCCAAATAAATAATACTGCACTCACACTAGTTCCACTTTGGTTTGTATGGAGAACCAATACTTATTTCGTGACTCTACCTTTAAATAGTTTAAACCTTAATAATAAAACCAAGGCTTCTCCAGGTCGGTCCTGAAGTTAATTGACAGATTAAAACTAAAACTTCTTTGTCTCATTTGTTCCAGAGACATCTTGGACCTGGATCTGACTCTACCCCAAGACAAGGTGCGAGAAGTGACGGACCTGACTGTCTCTCATATCAATGGTGCGGCAGTGGAATTGCGGCGACTCTTCCTAGTCGAGGATCTGGTGGACTCCATCAAGTTTGGAGTTTTGCTCTGGTGTCTGACCTATTTGGGCGCCTGGTTTAATGGCATGACACTCGTCATTATATGTAAGTTTCCTCCAGTCGAGTAATTCTCTTCGAAAAACACTGGTGGTAAAAGATAAAACATAAGACAGAAGAAACACAATCATAGACACTAAATAATGCTTTCGGCCTTAATAGTAAGCAACAAGAAATCACTTTGCTGCTATTACAGGGTGTCTACCATTCGGGAAAAAATGGGAATAAGTCGGGAATTTGGTGAATCACGATAAAAATCTGGGAAAATGATATTTTACTCAAAATATGAAATACAATAATCAGTAAATTGTCATTTTTTTGTTTGTAGCTGTGTAATATATTTTTAATTCCTAGTAAACAATTCTAATAGAAATTAAAAATAATTATTCAAATTTAAAAAAATATTATTATGCATAAAAAAGATTAATAGAAAAAATAGGGTGAGCGAGTTAGAAGGATGTGACATACTTTTTTAGTCAGGAATTTTAGGAAATGATAAGGGGAAATCAGGGAAAAGGTCGCAGATTTCATTGGTCAAGTTGAGTAGACACCATGTATTAACAGAAACAATCATACACACTATATTATAATGCATACAACCTTAATCGCAAGCATTAGGAAATCGCTGTGCTCAGGGTTGCACTTAAGGGTGGTGCGAACAGTGCGGCCGCACAGTGCCCTGTGAATTGTAAGGAAGGGCAGCCCTGGCTGTGTTGATATTAATAACAATTGAACATGAACTTAGTAACAAAAGTTTACAAGATGTGAGAAAAAGTAACAAAACTTTACAAGATGCGAGAAAGAATGTTGAGACCTTTGTCAGTTGTCAAAACTTATTTAATAGAAATGGGGCTCCACTATCCAACTTGTCACTCTTGCGTAAGACTTCCTAATGCCATAAATTAGGGGTCTGCGAGCTTGGGTTTTTTCATTAGAGTCAAACTCGAGTTGAGTATTTCTAAAAGCTCCACCTTAAAGGATAGTTAGGCTAGGCCTAAATAAAAACACACTTATCTTTTCGTGTCTTATTAAACGTTTACACTTCCCACTTCTTCAAACTTCCACAGTTGCACATTAGTTAGAATTTTGGGAATATTACTTTTTCATTAATAAATCTTAACTATCCTTTCAGGTTGGCTTCTTTTTCTATCACTTTACATTATTGTATAGTGTTTCTACACTGTCTTGATAAAAAGTTAATAACATTGACGTTTTAATAAGCTAGTATTTCCCCAAAATATGCTTCATTAGCTTAATTTACCCTATAAGAAAATGTAAGAATCATAAACAAAGAAATTTGAATTGTTTCATATTTTGTTTATTATTACTTAGTATAATCGTGCATGATCACGTCTTCTGTTCCATTTCCATTTCTCTATGCACAGTTGCGCATGCGGGTTGTACAGGCTCTCACTAGACATTATTTTATTGAGAAATTTACTTCACCTCAATTTTTAATGCTTATAAAAGTTGATGCTGTTACTTAAAATTAAAAATAATGTGACTAAGATAATATTTCTAGCAAAAAATATGAAATGTTAAAGGTTTTTTTTTTAAATATATAAATGTGGGAAGTTTTGTCAAATATGTATTGCAATAAATAAGATCAACATTTATTTTAAACAGGTTAACCAACATGATTTTATAAATTAATAGTTACTAAACTAGAGCTAGTTTTGTAGCTAAACGTATTAATTAATACGAGTTTTAAATATCTTAGGTTTTAAAACATTTAATAGCATAATATATTCTTGATATTACATTTTTAATTTAACATGAATTATTATTTTAGAAAGAAACCCGGTAGAAATAGTAAAAAGAATCATTTATTTAGTATTCTACTTAGTTATTTTTATTTTCATTGCTTTGTCATGGAAACACAAGTAAACAACTTCATTCAAGTAGAATTCAAAATGGATGAAAATATTGAATAAATTCATCGGTTGAAAGTGGTTTTAAGGCTCTGTTAAGTTATTGATGTGAAAATTGAAATTAATTTTTAACAATTTGTTAGGTAGTCGAATGATTTATAAGTGGAATTGCTTACATTATCTCATTTAAATAGATTATGCTTACTATTGCGTTTTAAAAATTGATTATTAAGTACATCAAGTGAAAGCTCGAAAATGACGAGCCTACAAAACTTTTGATCTAGATCTCAAGCGACGAATATGAGTACTCGTAAGAGTCCTACCATAAATTAAGTATAACCCAAACGGTTACTGAGATGTGTTTTGGGAATGGGGGAGGGGGGACTCGCGTACCAAAGGAAGATGATAGGCTACTTGAGCTTATTTTATATAATTATGTAATACAGAAAAGAATGATAGAAACAATATATTTTGCAATACAGGAACACAATTCACACTTTAAACTGCTTCCATTAAACTCTTCAACAGTGTGTGTGTGTGTGTGTGTGTGTGTGTGTGTGTGTGTGTGTGTGTGTGTGTGTGTGTGTGCGTGTGGTTTAACTTAAAAAAATAAATATAGTCTTTTCTTAGAACCTTATAGCATAAGTAAATAAACTAGTTTCATCAACATGCAGTTATTTGTCAAAATTAGTATGTCCAAATTTTTTTTTAATCTGGTCTTTAAATCTGATTTTTTTCTTTTTAGAAGAGTCAAAAACTGAACGCTTTACTGTATCATTTTACTATTGAGACTTTGATGTATAAATACATAGTCATCTGCCTTCATTATCTTTTTAGTTAGTAGGGGTTATTTGAATTAATTAAGAGCATTTGACCACAAGTATAAGGGTCCATACATGTATTACGTAACATACTTGAGGGGGAAGGGTCCATTGTAATTCCATGCTGCATGACATGGGTTAAAGGGAGTTTTTAGGATAGAGTAACGTAAAAAAGATGTTAAAAAATGATAAAGTCATGTATAAACTTAATCTTTTCCACACTTTTAAAATCGTTATTTTGTAAATACAAATAAAACTATTTAGCTAGCAAATGCATTCATTATTCAAAATCCTATTTATTTTTATACTTCTCATATCAGACGACATGAAAATAACTAGTTTACTTTAAAAAAACCAGCCCATTCAAAAAATATGAGGACAAGGTGCTTTTTAATAGTTGAAATTGGAAGCATCACATAACTGGGGAGGAGGGGGGAGGGCACAATGCAATATCGCCGAATCACGAAATTTACCTCGNGGTAAATAAAAGGCCTAAAATGAGTTACATAATACATGTATGGCCCCTTAGATATCCTTATTATATTTTGACTGCATCTTTTGAAAGATTTAAAATTTTATTCTCTTATATAAGTAGTAAGTATCTAGGCACTGTTAGGCTACTATTTTAGCTTATGACAGTTAATACATTCTCTGCACATGTAGTGTGTGTTTAAAAAGGTCAGTTAAATACTCGAATCGCAAAGTAATAAACTGCCACTTTTGTATTGAAGTAACCTGATTGCGTTTTTGCTATCTCAAAGCAAATATTGATTAGTGATCACCGATATTGTTCTATTTTCCACAGCATTTGTGGCCCTGTTCACACTGCCTAAGGTTTATGAGCAGAATAAGGCGCAGATTGACCAATACCTGGACATCGCCAAGAGCAAGTTTGCTGACATCTCTAGCAAGTGAGTAACTCTTTACTTTATCTCGGGACATTAAATATTTAAAAGTAGACACACCCAAATTATCGCCAGACAGTTGGAGCGTTTCTTTTTTACTTCTTTACAAACGCAAAATAAAACTAAATTAATTAATCTTTTTCAATAAATTGATCATGTGACCTTTTATCTTTGAATAATATCCAAACTCTTTCCTATTATAATTTTATTCTCAATATTCCTATAGCAAATCAAAGTTTTCCAATCCGGAAACATTTTGTCCCACCATTATAAATTATTGGTAAAAAAGATGTATGTTTTATTTGGCTATTATGACATTTAAATTGTGACCTAAAGCAAATATTTAAAAATTTTCAATATTTTTTTTATCTACACTTGATTTTGAGTTTTAGTTGAAATAATGCCTTTTATTCAGACTTTTTAACAATTCAATATTTGCTTTTCTATCTGATTGATTAATATTTACAATTTCAATCCCTTTCCATTTAATGATATTTTCCATTTATTAAGGGTGTGTGAAGTCCACTCAATTTGAAGTGAGCTAGAAAATTTGAAGTATTCTCCAAGCTGAATCAAAGTTTTAATATTTTCTTTTGGTTGTTTTATGCTTGAAAAAATAATATATTGTGGTTATTTATACAACTTAATGCACTAAAATTACTTGGAAAATGTTTGTTATTGCACTATTGTTTGTAGTATAGTTCGTGTTAATCTGAAAATTCACAAATCACAATTAAATTACGTCGTTTTTTTCCATTTGAATATTAATTTGGATATTATGAAACAGCTCAGAATGGCTATAATTGAACATAAATTGAGTATCTTAGCTGTAGATTAAATTATTGATGAAGTTTCGAAGATAAGTCGAATCTGATGTTTGTTTCGAAGTGAAGTTTTAAGTTTCTAAGCTTCACATGCCCGTACTAATTATATATTCTATACCATAATGTAGTTGGAAAAAAATAATACTTAAAAATATTTGCACTAGAAAATTAATTAAAATGGCCATTCTTAATCAAGTCTAAGATTCTAAGCTTTGCATCCCCCCCAACCACCTCCCACAATAATAATAATTTATCAGTTTTTTTAAACCTATATTGAAACTGAATAAAAGGAGTTCTGTGAGGAGAAACAAGATTAGGAATGAAGTTATCCGGGAAAGATTGGGGGTACAGGGAGTAAATTAGATAGTAAAGAAGCAAGACACAGATGGTATGGGCATGTAATAAGGATGGAAAAAGAGAGAATGCCAAAGAAAATTTTGAAAATCAAGTATGTAGGAAAAAATACCTCAAGGGTGACCAAAAGAGATGGGAGGAGCAAATGACAAAGTGTTAATGGAGCCATTTTACTGATCTGACCCGGCCGTAGGCTGGAAAAATTTGATGATAGAGAAGGATTGAAGTTGATGAATAAGACGAATACTGGTATTCAAAATTATTTAAGCGTTGTGCACTAATATTTTTCATTCATATTTTTATTTGTTACATTTTTATCATTTACTTACAGAGTGAGGGCGGCCATCCCAATTGGCAAGAAGCTCCCAGTGGAGGAGAAGAAAGAGCAATAGATGAATCAGAGTAAAGAGAGGAAGAACGGTGTGAGGGAATAAGATAAAGCAAACAAGAGAACTATAACCATGTTTCCTCACACCTTGGACTGTTGACATTTTCACCTCGATCTTTACTTATACAACACATACAACTTTTGGTTTTGTAATTAAATCCTTAATTTTGAGTTGGAGCAATTCATTAAATCATCATGTAAATATTTCTTTATTTTTTGTTTAAAAATAATGTTTACCTCTGTAGATGTTTCCTTTCTTTTCAATATTTACATTTTGTGTGTGACTGTCTCTTCATGTTTCCATATTATTAGATCGTAATATTTATATCGCTTATCAGGTAAAATCACGATTAATTATTTTTTAGGGGTGAATTCAGTTGGTAGAATATTTTTTTATGGGCTGTGGGCAGTAACATTTATGTAAAGTGAATTTCTTGCATTAATATATCATCGAATATAAATTTTTTGCTTCTTGGATTTTCAAAGTTAAATTTTTAGTATGTTTCACATACATTAATCAATTTCGAAGGACTTAATATTTATATGTGTAGTTTTGTCATTACAGATGTTCACTAAGTGATTGTTTTTTGTGAGTAGCTCCCCCAATGTTGAAAAATTAATAGTTATTAAATTGCTTATGTTTGGCATATCTTTTTTAAGTAAGAAAAAGATGCCTGGATGCCTTGTTAATCATCTGGCTAAATTAAATTTGTTGCGGTTATTTTGCTTTATTCTCTATTTAGTGGCGGAATTTGATTTGATGTTGATGCAAATTTCGATACGGTATGTAATGTTTATGGTGAACGTTGACCTTGTAGCATTTAGTTGTTGGAAGAGGGCTTATTAATTGGATTGTCATTGTTGATCTTTTGATTTCAAATGCATGAATAGGGTTGGAGCAGGTACTAATTGCTGGCATTACTGAATCAATTAATTGTGGTTAACAACACTAGTACATCACTGTCATTTGTTTATAATGTTAAATTTAAATACGTTGCCGAAAATTTAAAACAAGCTTCTTAAACGAGCTTTCTTTTTATATATGCTTAAATGCTAGTTGTCAATATTCTAATGTTCAATGTTAATTGTTTTATTATATATAAACTTGTTAAACATTATAAAAAAATCAAGAGTTATTTGAAATAAAACATTTTTTAACAAAGATGAATAATAGGATTACTGGTGAAAGATGAAAGATTTTTATCATGACATTATTTAAATGTGATATAAGTGAAAACTAGCTGTAACAGCAAAATTAACTGCATTTTAAGCTAAAATCAAATGTAAATATAACATTACTATTGTTTCACCTAGCACAACATTAATTAATGGTGAAACTTTCAGTTTTTTATGTAAATTTTGTAGTTGGTGATAAACGCCCTGCGGCGTTTAGGTTATCTTTGTTTCATATTCACGCTGTGTGTGTGTGGTAAGTACACTTCATTACTAAACAGTTTTATTTCTTGGTAAAATGCACACACCTATTTTATAAATTATAATAAAATAATAGAACAGTCATGCCTAATTATTTATTGGAGAATAATTATTTGTGAAATGTATACTCATTTTAATCTTATTGTAGTCAAGCCTTTCCTACCAATCATATAGTAAATGGTTTTTCATATTGATAGTTGTTATCCTACTATAAGTCAACTTGAAAACTCGTAAAAAATAAGGAATTTTGGTGCAATGCAAATATTAAGCAAGAAGACAATTGGTAAAGAAATGTGTTAATAACTAGTTGCAAATTATTATTTTGTTTCAGGTCTTAAAACCTTTTTTGAAATAACTAGCTATTATGAAAATGTACTGAAATGTGCTTTGTACACAAATAAAAAAAATAATTAAATATAGTGTTGTTTCTTTCCCCCACCTCCCACCCCCTCCAAGCTTTATTCCTACCATGTTACAAATAGAATTAATCTTTTATCAAATATAGTGTTGTTTCTTTCCCCCACCCCCTCCAAGCTTTATTCCTACCATGTGACAAATAGAATTAATCTTTTATACTAAGCTGCAAATATTGAAATGGCACCTTTTGTTTGTAACAAGCAAGCTGGTTGCACAATCACACCCTTTTGTTAATGAGCGAGGGTACGCTAAGTTGATCTTTTATGTTTTGAAGCCAGATTGAATTACTATATTTAATATTCTAGAAGTTTAAATATTAAAATAAGATTGTTATATTAATTTAAACAATAAGAGGATAGAAAGGATTCTCATTGATCACAATTAAAATACAAAATCATGTAATTTCGGAGTACATCAGTCCCCTTCTTCAGCAGAAGAGAGTAAAACAGACTGGACGATGTCTGCATGGCTAGAGGTAGATCATTTGTTTTGTTTCAATTGTGGTCTTTAATTAAGCTTACAGTTTTCTGGTGTGTAGGCATTGATCTTTGGTGCCATCTTTCCTACATCATAGCTATAGTTTAACTTGACTTAGTTTATGGCATTTGGAATGCAAATGTTTATTGCCGCTCTTACTGAAGTATGCCAGCTATCCCTATCTTGAGATAGTTATATCCAGTTCAACTCAATACACCCTATTCCTATTTTGAGCTAGCTCTATCCAGTTCAACTTATTACACTCTGTCTCTTCCAGGTCCATTCTAATATCCTCCCGTCTGGATCTTATCGGATTTACCAATCAATACCCTAAACAAGGTTATAGATTCTCCCATTTGCACTGAATGTCCTGCACATCGTGGAATCTACATGACTTTATTATCCTAACAATGTCTAGTGATGAGCACAGGGTATGTAACTCATCATTATGTAACCTCCACTACTCAGGATATTCATTTCTTTATTATTACACTTAACCATTAAAATTAATATCAACACAAAATGTTAGATTGAAAACTTGATTACACATGTTAGGTCCAAAGTTGATGAACCAAACTATTAACATAATATGCAATTGAATTATTTAAGAATTTCGTTCATCGCAACATTAATTTGTGATCTTGACCAAATGATTACTACAAGCCCCTTGACTGATAACAATATTGTCCTATCTTAGGCTACACCATGGTGAAACCAAGCAAGGTCAGCTTTTTAACTTGAGTGTAAACACAGTGTACTCTTAACTCGTAGGATAGCAGGTTTACCTATGACCTATAAAATTTACCATAGTGAAATAATGTAAGGTCAGCTTTTTATCAGTTTCGTAATTTCACTAAAAACACAGTCTAGATTATTTTCCAAGATAAATTTCAGCAGCTCAATTAATTTGCAATGTTCATGAATATCAGTTCTACAATAGAAAACTTTAAGTTCAGTTTCAAGCTTTTGTCAATAATGGGATAAGCTTTAGTGGTCAGTACTATCTCTTTAGTGGGATGTTCATTCTTAAATCTAGTGAAGCAATTCTTGTTGAACAATTTAGCAGCTACTAAGTGTTTAGTGGAAGAATATGTGTCTATTATATCAACACATATAGTCTCACCCTTCCTTAGCTTCTGCCATGAGTGTCTTTGAAGGATTCTCACACACACATGTGTGAGATCTTGAGTTCTATGTAAAAGGTCAAGTAGAGGAAAGCCTATTTCATGACATTGTAATGATATTGGTTTGGATTACTCTAAATTATGTAAAAAGTCATGGATGAAGGTAATGTTTCTTGAAAGTAATATATGTAGAGTATCCTTTTATGATTCATCCATGAAGAGAGAAGCGCATTTTAGAAATAATTGGAAAAGGATTTCACCGCTAAAATATATTTTTTATACAATATTTCCTGTTAAAGGAACAACTACGCAGTATTTGGCAAAGATGCCAATTCCGTATACCAATAAGAAGCTAGCCTTCACAACATCTGTCGTCAGGACTCGTTCTATTAGTTAGTTTTTACAATTTTGACGTAGGGAGAAAGATGCAAGGGGTATGTCATATATAAACCGTTATCAGCCAGGCAACCAAACATCCACACGCACAACTCTGAGCCACACACTGGCAGTCACAGTCTAAAACAGTATAAAATAACTTACATTAATATCACAAGTGTGCATTGATATAAAGCATTTAATTGGAGTATGTATAAGTAATTAACAAAATTCCGTATACCAATAAGAAGCTAGCCTTCACAACATCTGTCGTCAGGACTCGTTCTATTAGTTAGTTTTTACAATTTTGATGTAGGGAGAAAGATGCAAGGGGTATGTCATATATAAACCGTTTGTGCGTATCAACCAGGGATCCATCCACACGCAAAAGTCGGAGCCACACACTGGCAGTCACAGTCTAACACAGTATAAAATAGCTTCCATTAATATCACAAGTGTGCATTGATATAAATCATTTAATTGGAGTATGTATAAGTAATTAACATATGTCATTTGAATAAACAGCCATCAATAGTTGTCTTTCTTTCATTAATTAATTATACCGATTTAATTAGTGCTTGACCACGGAACAATTAACAGCTGGTTAAACGGTATCTATTCCATACAGTGATGATAGGCACTCGACCACGGAGCTATAGACAACCTAAATATCATCACAGCAATATTATATCAAGGAATTAATCTGTACGGTTTCAATTGACGCCCAACGTGGGGCGATTAATTCAATAGTGTTGCAACATCCACAATCTATCAAGGTGTTTCTTATGAACAAGCACTTGCTCAACAGGAGGATTGGTTATTCCATTCTTATCTCGAAGTCACCACACCCATGTAGAAGATAAATAGGCTGACATTAGACCATGGACACAGATAAATTGAACACACCCATATTTTGAGCTGCGTCAAAAGAAAACTGTCAATTATTTGTTTTGTTTTAAATAACTATGATGAGCAGTTTGCAAGAGGAAAGTTGTGACCATTCACACATAAGTTTTGCATAATTTTATCTTAGAATAAATATTTGAAAATAAAGACAAAATTGATAATTTATTAATAGTATATTAATAGTAGTATGGGTATGCTTTAAATACCCTGGACAGAACGTAAGACACCATACAAAAAAAAATTGTGTTCTTAAAGAGTTACTTAGCTACAGTCCAATTTTCTTAGGAAGGTAGAAAAGTTACTAGATCTACTTTCATGTATTCATACATCAAGTTATTATCTTCATGCGTCATTTTTGTTAAGAGCTTTTTCTCTTTACAGCAATACCTCGATTTAAGTTGCTTCGCTCTTTTGTTGCATTTCGTCACCACTGCGTACTGTGTTGTTTCTTCCATTGTTCAATCTGAATAAAAGTTGTTTGGTGTGCACCAAAAAAACCCAACTATTCATACCACGATACATTTGCAAGCTAAATAAAGGTTATGCTTTGACTTACGTCAGTAGTTAGGTCAAAAGACGGGTATTGCTGTGACTATAAAATAACATGAATAAATATTATTAAATGTTGACCGCACAAAAAAATCCAAAAGGACTACTTTTTCATCATGTGTAACTTTACCAAATTACAGTAGTTTCTTGATAGTTTGGGTTGAACTAGACCAGCCTCACCTGAAGCTATCAAAAACTCAAAACTAAACAAAATAACTTGAAAGAATTAAAATAATTATTTGTTTTAAAGTATTTTATTCTTGAATTTTCCTTCTTTAATCTCAGTTTCAACAGCATTTTTGTGTCCAGGAAGTAGTTCGGAGGAATGCCACCATGGTCATGTGTTCCATCCACATCATTGCTTCAAGAATAATCATTAGTACTCAAATCGGTGCTATGTAAAAGGAGGTGTATCTGAAGCATAACTACCTTGATTTACACAGGGCCTCTAAACAATCAAGACTACTGTACTGTTGCAGTGAACCAAACATGTTATTTTTTCCTAGACAGTTTTTCATTCTCTTATGAGGTGAATCCTGATAAAATTCATTTACATTTTCCTGGGTCTTTTAAATAGTTAGTTTAAATTTTGGTTGGCTGAAACAATGAGATGCATATCACTAAAGTGAACTTATAAGAATAACACTCCTCAGTACACATAAAGGGTCAAGCTAAACATATCTAATAAATAAAAAGAAGGCTAGAAAATTTAACTTTTTATATATATCGCCTGCTTTGGTGACCTAAGGTGTCACCTTAATTTGGGCTGGTTTTTTACTAAATGGTTTCCCCACTTTCTCTCCACACTAATGTGGGTACACTTGATCTAGATTAATCCCTCATACCTAACACAATAATAGTGTATAACCCAGATGGGTATAATACGTGGTGCTAGAAAACTCCAACATATTCTATGTATTCAAATAAAAATATTGAAATCTACTAGATTAGATAAATAAATATTAATTCTAGCATTTAGTGTATTTTTATTAATATATTATTTAGTAACTTATTGTATTGTTTTAAAAATATTTTCTCCTGAAATAACATTTATTTGATAATTTTGTTGAATGAGCAATCGAGATAAGATTAAAAACTTGTGCTCTCCAAGTGAGATTTATGGCACCATACAAACTGCTAGACAACAAACTGCTCGACAAGCTATACAAAATTATTTGGAAAGCTAAGTGGGTCAAGGGGCCAACACGACTTGGACCAACTGCTAGACAAGCTCATGTCTAGGAGTAGAAAGTGATAGACAACCAAGCGATCGACACGAGAGAACAAATCTGTAAAAAGACCAACTGCTAGACACCCAGAAATGACATGGACCAAGTGATCGATACGAGCTGGACCATGTGATAGACAAGCTCCCATATAAGAGGACAAAGGGATAAACAGCCTACCGGCCGACATGAAAGGACCAATTGCTCGACAAACATCAACATGAATCCAGTTAAGAGTGGCTCAAGTGACAGACAAGTTATTTCAAAACTAACAACATTGAATGTGGTGGATCACTTTCTCCTCTAACCTAACCTAACCTTAACAGGTTTTCAATTACACAAGAGTACATTATGTCCCTGTATTTGGCGTTCTGCCCCTTGAGTCTAGATTCCAGCCTCCATCCCATACTCTCCTCCCAGCCTTCATCCCCTTATCTTACCATGCCCGCCAGTCTCCTACCCCCAGCCTTGATCTGCACAACTTCTAGTCCCCATCCTGTACTATTACCTCCTTCCAGCTATACGACTTTCTGTATCTATCCCGAGCAAGTGGCAGTCTGGCTCGATCATGACCGTGTTGATCCCATCCAGCTCCAATCCATCCTCTTACCACCCACCCCGCTTACCAGCCGGTCCTTAAACCCTGACAGCTTTGATCTTGTACCTTAAGCGATGTAGCCATCATCTTACCACCCGCTCCTTGATACCTGATGGCTTGGATCTTGTACCTTAAATGATATGTCCTTCCTGCTTACCACCCATCCTTCAAAATATTTTGAAACGGTACGAAATATTTAGGCATCATTCTGTACCCGACACCTTAAATGTCGAGACCATTTACCGGGATTCGATCCTATTTGGTTGACTGAAGGTGGATTTTTATAAATGGTTTTCCACACTCACCCCACAAAAAATCGGGTGCAGTTCCTCTAAATTCAACCTTACTCATTCCTAAACACACTAGCGTAGGTAGTATAACGGTGTATAACTCGAACGGGTAGTAACTATCTATTAGGTATAACACGGTGCTAAAAATAAAAAATATGTATCACTAAATATACAGGCTAGATATTAAAATTATCTTTATGAAAAACAATAAAAATCCTCTTTACTGTTGTTTATTGCCGATTACTAATTTTACTTACTATTTTAAAACTGTTGTCAAATTTCATGTTTTAATAATGGCCACTAAGGAGTTTTTACTCAATGGTTTTCAACTCTTTCTTCGTGGAAAAGTGGTTGTATTTTCTCTAAATTATACCCTCCTCACCTCTAATCTAGTAATATAAAAATAAGATAGTTCATACATGTGGACCAGCACTCACTGTTCTTTAATGTTGCAGAATTAATTGCTACTGTTCAATCTGTGATATTCTTTTATTAGTATGAGTTATTTTAACCTATATTTTTACTTTAGCAAACCCTACAAAAATATGTCAAGAAGTGTGAGGTTAAGCTGACGGGTTGGGGGGAAATATTTGAGTGTAAACAAGGACCTATTTTTCATTTTTTCTGCCGGTTGGCTGTCTATCACATGGTCCAGCTCGTGTCTATCACTTGGTCCACGTCGTCGTTTCTTCGTGTCCAGCAATTGGCTGTCTACCACTTTGTTCTCTCATGTCGGGCACTATGTTGTCTATCACTTTGCCTGTTCCCGAGATTTATGATATAATATTGAAGGTGTGGCCATACCTGCAGATTTCGCTTTTGTCACAAAAACATAACCCAACAGGATAAACTGATGAATTATTTATTATGGATTTTTTTCACCATGTCTCCCTGTTTAGGTTAGACGAGTGTGTGTGTGTGTGTGTGTGTGTGTGTGTGTGTGTGTGTGTATATATATCATGCCAGTGGAGCAGAATTTAGAGGTGATGTACCTACATTTGTTTAAAAAGATTAAGAAAAAACACATAGGAAAAATTATTATTATTACTAGCACCGCGTCTTACTACCTGTTGGGTTATACGCACTTACGCTAATGTGTAAGGGTAGGGTGATTGTGAGATGAAATGAAGGACCAACAGTTTAACGTGGAATCCGAACCACGGTGGAGGCCTGGCATTCCTCACATCCACAAGATGTCTTATCAGAGGTGAAGGGAGGGTTTGGTAATCATATAAATCTTTGCCGGGACCGAGGATTGAACCCCGGCTGCCAGCAAAGAAGTCTGACACCTTACCCCAAGACCGCCAGGTCACCCCATAAGAAAAAAATATTCTTTACAGTTGACTTGGATTTGAACCTCGATCTCCCTGTCAATTGATAATCCATTATTTTGAAAGAGTGATGCTTTTGACCATATGACCACATAAATTGTTTGTAAATTGCTTAAAGTGTGATTAAGTACTTTAATGAAGTGGTTCTCAAAGGGTGTTCCACAACATTTTTGATGTTTGGTTTTTGTTGATAAAAAAAACGAAGTAGCCTAATTCAATTTTATTTTTTTAAATAAATAAATGAAAAACGTTTGAAAGTTTTTGTGTATTTATTTTCTATAGAACTGATGAGAATCTTGTACATAAAGCCGTGTACACACTATGCCATGCTCTGCCGTCGGCAAGGCCAACGCGACACTGGGGTTGGCAAAGCCACTGAAAGTGCTCTTCGTCCACACAAGGACTGGCATCCAGTCTACACCAGACTTCGAGCTGTCTTTTTTTATATATTTTTTTATTCATGTAAAAAATGGATAGTCAGATTTTTAATTTTTCTGTTAATCTGTTCATTTTCAACACCTAAACTCACTCCACTTCCAATCAGTACATCATGCTTATTATGGTCTTTGTATCCCTTCAGACTTTGTATCCCTTCAGCTAACAATCACACAAAACAGAGCAAGCACGATATAATTAAATTAAATCACTTAACGTTTTCATTCGACTACTCCATGTTCACGGATTGAAGGACAAAAGACAACCAAATCTGTGAAGACTGCTTAGAAGTTGCCGAATGACAACTACTATATGTGCCAGCGTGGCTTCCTTTGAACCGGGCCGACAATCATCGGTTTCCTGATAGTGCGCCGCCTGCCTCGCAGTGGCACGTTTTAGGCCACCAACACAAGAGTCCACACCAAAGCTGCAGTGCCGCATTTGCCATGCCACCAGCATAGTGTGGATGTGGCTTAAGACAAAATTGCAATTAGTGGTCTAATGGAGAACACACACATTTCCTGTTGTACAGAGAGAGATCTCTTTGCATTTGTATATCCTAGTCTACCGTTATGCTGCCAACTTGCACATACCATAAGCCATAAGGATTCGCAACAAATAATAGTGCACAGTGAACAAAAAAATAAGAACCACTGCTTTAGTGTGTTCTACAGCCCCTTCCCCACTCTTTTCCTCCTTAAAAATTGAATCCTTTTTCCTTATCCAACTAGCTACTTCCCGAAATGCAGATTGTTGATATGGCAACAGTAAAGACTTGTGACCTTGTACTTAATCTTTAAAAAGTTATTAATCTCATTAAACTATGTGTATTTATCTAATATCACTTCAAAGAATACAAACAAACTAATTGAACTTTCACCTCATACAAGAAGTGTTCAATCGCTCATCTGTGACACTGTGTTTTTTCTAAATGTACATTGTGTGTAAAATATATATATGTGTGTGTCCAGAAAATAGAACAAACATTATTAGATAGTTTTTCTGCTAGCAACAATGAATATTTTGGGTGCCATACTACTGTTTTTAGCCATCATTGTTGTAAGTCTATCATGAGTGATATTTTATAAAGTGTACCAATTAATTATTGTTGGGAACAGCTTTTTTTTAATTGTTTTGAAACTTCTCCAAATGTTTAATTTCTATATAATTGAAAACTATTGTTATTGTTTTTATTATTTTTACTGAGATACATTTTTAGTTCCCTCAGATATGATAATTGTCTCTAAAAAGCAAGGGTTTTTGCCCAAAATATAATGTCCAACTTCAATTATAGCCATTTTTATTTTACTAGGCCATTTGTTATGAGGTTGCCTTACTATATAATATAAAGTGCTAATGCATTCAAAAATAATACATAAATCTATATTAATGATATTAAATTTGTTTCTCTTATTCATGGTAAACTTATGTGATGTTTCAGGTATTTTAAATTCGATTATTTAAAAAAAATACCTTCTCCCCTGCAGTCTCATAATTTTTTTCTTTTTTTTTACAACTTTGTTAGTGGTGACTGGTCTAGTTATTGTTTTATTGTTGGGGTTATGTTCCTTTCAATATTTTAGGTTTTTGTTTCACAAATAATGTAAGTGGTTATACTATTTTTTGTTATTTGAACATAATTCATGCTATATCATGGTTAGTAATACATCTGAAGTTACATATCTGAACTATACTAGCCTATGTTTTGGATGATACTAAACAATGAAAAAACCATTATGGGTTGGATTTGTCTTAAGTAGATACTCTTTTTCTTAGAGACTGCTGAGTAGATAACGTTTGGTGCCACTTACCATATTCTGATAACCACATACAGATACTATTATCTCACCAATTAATTTGATTATTATTTGTAACAAATATCAGTGGAAAAATTTCAAGCGTTGTCTATTGCACCAAGAATGAAAATATTTATTGTTAAAGAATTAACCGGTTATTAATTTGAAACAACATAATTATAATGTACTGGTATGTTTACATCTTATAAGAGTTTTGTTTGCATTGTTCCCCAGGTGTCAGTTCTGTGCCAGGAGCCGACAGTGACAGTAGCTCAGGGCACCTTGAGGGGGCAGTCTGTCACCTCCAGCTATGGATTGACCTACAACAGTTACTTAGGGATTCCCTATGCACAGCCTCCAGTAGGAAACCTTCGCTTCAAGGTTACAACACCGTTTAAATACAAACATGAGAATACTGTGTAATATTTTTTGCTATTTTGCAGAAACTTTTAAAAACCATCCAACGACTGGGATTTGTGAGGAAAAATATATATAATTCATGTTCATGGTGAATTTCTGTTTATAGAAAACATTATTTACCATTCATATCCTTAAAATTTCCTAAAGAATACCCTCTTTTATAATACAATTGCGGCAAACTGGTACTTTATAGTTTAAATAGAGTAGAAATTATTAATGGTTACAAATCAGATCACTTAGGGGGATATCTGTAACACGTCATGATAATATGTCGGTAATAATTATATTATGCTTTAGGCCCCACAAGATCCAGTTGCGTGGGAAGGCACAAGAGACGCAACCACATTTGGCTCAAGCTGCGTACAGTCCGGTGTTTCTGGAAGTGAAGATTGCCTCTACCTGAATGTCTACACACCACAGGTGGCGACTTTATTAATATTCATAAGTACCAGGGTCACAAAGTAATGCTTCTTTATTCGTAGCAAATCATGTCACATTTTTATTAGAACGGTAAATCCATTTTACTTAAAGGAATATATTTATTTTTAAACATTTTTGAGGGTACTTATTAAAGAACATACCAGTACTTAAAAATCTGTAAATAATAATGTGCAACACATATTTGATAATAAACAAACCTTTTTGTATTTGTAATTTTTTTTTAAAGTTTATTATTAAACACAAAGGGTATTAAAACTTAATCTAGGGATAAAATTGCTACTTAGACAAATGCACTTGCTGCTCCAGCAAGACTACATCATCTCATATAAAGGTTCAAATATAAATGAGAAATCAACTTGCAAATAACTATGAATAGGATGAAGCTTGAATTTTTCCGGAGCTGCTAACAATGGTTGTTGGTAAACACACATACACTTAGAACTAAGCTGGGTTTGCATTATTACAGAACCCCAGTTCAGCTGCCAACCTGCCGGTCATGGTTTACATCCATGGAGGAGCCTTTGTGAGTGGCTCAGGAAGTGATACCAATAATAAACCTGAATATTTCCTTGAACAAGGAATTGTTGCTGTGTACATCAACTACCGGCTTAATATCTTTGGTAAGTACTGAGAAACACAAAGGTGTTTTTGGTAGTACACACATTTTGTAGAAATCCCTCCAAAAGTAATAGAACCCTTTCGTTGATAATAATCTTATTTAAATTACCACAATTGAAAGTCAACTAACTATCCCTGATTAGTAAAGATTGTATTTCTGTTCATAACTGTTACAGGACCACTGTTTAATGATTTGTTTCTTAGGTTTTCTCAGTCTAGAAGGAACAGATGTGTCTGGCAATGCGGGTCTTAAGGACCAAGTGGCGGCATTGAGGTGGGTCAAGAACAACATAGCGAGTTTCGGAGGAGACCCGAACAGTGTTACCATTGTTGGAGAAAGTGCAGGAGGGGCTAGCATCCATTACCAAGTTCTTTCGCCTATGTCCCAAGGTTTGATCTAGTTTCATATTAGAGAAATATGTTTGCTATAATTTTGAAGAACAAGAAGAGGGAATTATTGATAGATTATTTAACATTCCATGCTTCTTAACCGAAGGATGCACTATTTAATGAATCTTAAAGAATATTTAAGACCGCCTCTGTAGTCTAGTGTTCTAAGTTCCTGGCTACAGATCCATATATCCTGAGTTCGATACCTGGCGCTTTCAGATTTTTTTGCTAAGCAGTGGGTATGTAACAAGGTCACCTCAGCCTAGTTAGGACATTTGAGGAGCTACTTGAATAAAGAAATAGCAGCTCTGTAGAGATTAATGGCCTGACCACATGACACATTATCTTCACCAAGTTGACCGCTTGTTCAGTAGAGTTCGCTTGCGGGCTAATGCCTTGAAGTTTTTTTTAAAAAAAATATCTAATAATATAGGTTCTTTATTCTGAAAGAAGAACAATTTTGCTAAAAAAGATTCATTATTATTGGTTTGCAAAAGACTTCATTATCTTAAACAGTAATAATTTATCAATGACACTTAAAAAAACCTCTTCTTTAAAAGTTATCAAATTGAAAATTCACGAAGTTGAAACGATGAAACGGTAGGTAAGATCATTTTATGCCTAAACTGGTTCCAGACATTTCTTACCTTATCCTGTGATATTTGGATAGTTTGTTTTATTGTTTGAGAACCTACAGTGATTATTTGTACTAAGGAGTGTTGAAAAGAAGGAAGGGGGAAAAAAAAACTTTATTTATACATAAAGCTAACGAACAAGAAACGAGAATCTCTTTTCTGCATTTTAAACTTTTCACTTTCCTTGGATGTGAAATAGATTTTAATGTGGTCCAACTCGCAGCCCGGGCTTGCCGAAAATGTGGCCCTCACAGTATTCTGGAGGGGGATTAAAGTGAAACCCGCAGTGGCAGATGGGAAATAGCTAATGAATCAAATACAAATCTTTGATTAAAGGGTTATTATTTCATTTTATAATACATTTATTTGATTAATAAATATGTGTATAAATATTTATTTATTGCTAATTTTTTTTGTGAAAGTGTGTGTGTGCATGCATATTTCATAACACATTTTAGGTAGATTAATAAAAAAAATTAAGTAAAATTTGAATGCTTCTACCAGACAAAAATACTATTTATATAAGTATTATAAATAGTTGTTTCTTAAGTGTTGTTTGTAGGCCTTTATTGAATTGATGGTATTACTAATCTTTGGCCCATGGTGCAAACGGATAATCAGGGATGAAACACGTCGGATCACTCGGCACTAGGTGATGATGAAGCAATCAGGTTGACAAATATCATTGCTTTTAACAAAATTTTCCAAGTATCTCCTAATTATTGTGCAAACACAATCATATTGCAGTCAATATTTGGATATCCTAAGATATATTTTTACTGACAGTCTGGCCTGTGAATTCAATCGCAATCGCCAGCAATTTGAAGAATTGGTTATTCTCATGCATAGGTTGTCTGAGTGCACATTTTCAATGGTTTTGTGAATTATTTGGTATCCTGGTTGTATAAACTGTTATTTTTGTGTATAAAATGGCATATACAGAGGAAAGAGAGGGACGATGAAAAGAGGAACATGATTTTTCAAAAGAATTTCTCAAACCATCGTTTTTGAAAGAATTCATCAAAGCATAAAATTACAAAAATGTGAATATCACAAGGTAAGAAACTGTACTAATATACAGTATATACCCACACGTTACAAAGGTCAACCTTTAACTGATGAAAACAAGATGGAGAGAAAGATCGGTTGACAACCAAATGGCCTTTAAATCACCTGGTGAGTGGAGAGCCACCAAATCACCCAGAAATTTCAGATTGATCACATTTTACCATCCAGATTCTTCAATATCGCCTAGTGATCAGGGGACTTGGCAATCGGAAAGATGGCAAATTCTCTTAATATTTTACTCTTTAATTCCTCTTGTGTTTAATAAATATCCATCCAAGTTATCTGATAAAGTTACAACATGTTCTGCCTCTTCCGTAGGTTTGTTCCAGCGCGCTATCTCGGAAAGTGGTTCTGCTCTGAACCCATGGGCATTCCATGTGAATACGCAGCCGTATGCATTCAACCTGGGAAATAAATTGGGTCTGAATACCATTGACGCTCAGGAGCTAGCGACGTTCCTACGCAGTCAGCCAGCGACCAACCTCATCAATAACCTCGGAGGACTTGTATCACAAGACGTAAGATAATATTAATTTTTATAGCAACTTTTTTGTAGTAACTTCAGGTTTCTTAATTGTTTCGCAATTATTATCTATATTTTTAGCCCCAGATATGAGGTATTTTTTCATATTTAACTTTAAACTTTTTTTTTTGTGAAACACATCTTACTATTCGCCCTGAGATATCCCCATTTTGTTCCTAATTAGGCTACTATTTTAGAAAAAATAGTACTCATATATGCATGCTTATTATAATTATTATTTTTTGCATCGCGTCTTACTACTCGTTAGAATTGTACGCCTAATTAAACTGATGTGTAAGGGCTTAGGAAGGATGAATTTAGAGGATGTGTACTAGAATTTGCATGGATAGAGAGTGGATAGTCATTTATGAAAAATCACCCAACTGGGGTTGAACCCTGATCTCCTCGTTATTGGCATTCTAGTCTATTGCGAGAGTGATGCCTTAGACCATGCGGCCACTGAAGCAGGTCATGCCTATATTATATAGAAGTTTACCTTGATATAATTACAACA
This sequence comes from Timema californicum, assembly GCA_902141385.1. Classification (NCBI taxonomy): domain Eukaryota; kingdom Metazoa; phylum Arthropoda; class Insecta; order Phasmatodea; family Timematidae; genus Timema; species Timema californicum. Next base: position 26,459 of record CABFOW010006903.1, read on the forward strand.
AATTAGATAACAATTGGATTAAAACTCTGTTCTTCTGTTTGTAGCTGTATAGGCTAATAGTCTACTAGGAATTAAAGAAATTATGAAATATATTATATTTTATAATTTTTCTAATTACTAGTAGACTGGCTATGTTAATACAAATAAAAAACTGTTTGTTTAAATATTAAAACTTATTATTATTCATAAAAATGATTGACAAAAATCTTGGGGGGAGGGATATAAAAGTTTGTCATACTTTTGAGTCGGGAGTTTTAGGAAATGGTCATGGGAATCAGGGAAAAAGTCGGAAATTTAACTAGTCAAGTTGCGTAGACACCATGATAAAGGAATCTTTCCTGTAATATTATATATGTACACACAAAGCTATATCATAAATTTATCACAATAGCTAATATATAACAGCGTTATCATGGATGGTTAGTTTAAATTGTGCTAGTGATGGAAACTCTTTTATCCAGTATCAACTGAGGTATGAACATACAGTAGAGCCTGAGTAGGACTGGCCACATGAGAACGATCACAGATACAGTTTTAGCAATAATTGCTCTCTATCCTACTAACACTCGCTGATGCTATACAACTGATACATAGATTGGTTTTAATTAATGGGTGGCTTATAATAACACATAAAATAGTTCATGTTTTTTAGTTTCATGTTGACCAAAGACATTCATCAAGTTATTATTAAAATATTATAATATTTGTTGAAAAGTTTTTTTTCCTAGCTTCATGATTTACTACTTGTTTGAGTTATATCCATATATTCTAATTATTTTAACTGTTAGGGATGATAAAGGTTGAATTTATAGGAAGTGTACTTGTATTTGCATGGATAAAGGGAATGGAGAAGCATTAAGGAAAAACAAATCTAATTGTACCTAACTATGATTTGAACTCTGTCTTCCCGTCTTCTGCAGCTCAATCTATTGTGGGAGTGAAGGCTTAAGATCAGCGGTGAGCAACCTACACCTGACTGATTTTATCTGGCCCGCAAAAGATTTAATAAACAAATAATTGTGTTCATAAAAATAGAGTAATAACTAATTTATATATGAGAAATATAAAGTTTACATATTTTTGCTTTATTTTGTTAATCAACCCACCAAATGGTTTTTTAAATTCATACGGCCCGCGATATCAAAAAGGTGGCCGACCCATTTGTTAGATTATGAAGACACTGAAGTTGGGAAGTTAATTGTTAATTTAATAGTAGATATACTCAGTTGAAGAGTCCATATGTTAAAATTTAATTTGATTAACCTGCCATAGGAATCTGTTCACGTTCTTTATCTGCCGTTCGTACCAGCAACGGAATATCCCATATCAGGGGAGGAAACTTTCCTACCTTCAGACCCTTACACCCTGGTCACTAGTGGAAACTTCAACAAGGTACCTTACATCACAGGTGCCAACCTTCTAGAAGGAAAGAGCTTTGTGGGGACAGATGATGGTGAGTTTGTAAAGAGTATTATTTTAAACTAGGGATATATTAAGGGTGCAACTCCTCTTACTTTTTACTTTACCTTCCAGGGATTAACTGGTTTGCTTCTCCTACTCACATGTTGACCTATATATGTACCTCTTCTCCAATATATGTTTGCTAGGAATATCTAGAACCACAGAGTATCCACCCTAGTGGCATCCT
>CABFOW010006904.1:0-10806 GCA_902141385.1 Timema californicum
GGGGGTTGACAAATCTGATGGAATGAGAGCGACATAACAATATGTGCGAGGCATACAAATGTCACCTTACCTTCGCGTCACCATGAATGCATTTAAAATACTTTTGAAATCACTATTTCTTTAAATTTGATTTAATGTATTTACCAATATACGTGTCATACTTTCTTTCTGGTCTAAGTCATGGGGCTTATGACAAATTCCAGCAGTAATTATGACGTTTTGTGGCTTACGTGAGAATATACAGATCACGAGCTTTAATAATATACTTCTACCACTTTTTTTTTGTCTCACATAGAGTCCATTCACTAGCTGTTAACATATATGTGATTAAAATTTTATAACCTTTTATTTGATAACCCTTAAAATAAAGGATTTTTAAAATTTTTTTTTAGTGCATATGCGTTGGTAGAACTGGGTGACAATTGTAAAAGAAATAACCACGTTCGTACCCACTTTTTAGATTGTGATTTTTTTTGCAGTGACTCGTGGTGAAGTCTCCAAATGTAATCTTCAATAATTGTTACTTTCAGGACGGGTGATAAGACGCAGAGAGAATAAAATAAGACACCTTAAAAAACCCAACCATATTAACCAATATCTTTGTTAAAAGCCATGCTGTTCTAGACATGTAGGATATAATTCACTAACATTTCTGCTAGCCCGCTTCAGTGGCCGCATGGTCTAACGCGCTACTCTCGCAGTAGACTAGACTGCCGATGATGGAGGGATCGAGGTTTGAATCTCGGTCGGATGTACTGAGGGTGGTTTTCCTTAATTGTTCTACACTCTTCCTCCAAGCAATTGCGGGTAAACTTCCTATAAATATGACCTTCCTCATCCTTAAAACCACTATCGTAGCTAAAGTAGCCCCATGGCTTCTTTGGTGCAGACGGACAGCTCACAGCTGATGGCTTTGAAAAGTTACCAGACCAAATTATGTATACCTACGCCGAACTATATACTCTGAAAAAACATGTGTTTAGCAACAGTCACTTCTGACGGTCAAAATTTAGGTATATACCTAAATGTTGATTGTCAGAAGTCAGCTGTGAGCTGTCAATCAGCACCAAAGAAGCCGTCTTTTTAAGCGCTATCACAAACTATTTTGTGTTTTTCGAAAAAAAATGTTCACTCCTTAAAAGTGAAAATACCAGTTTTTGTCACATTTATGATTTTTTTTTAACATAAAAGCTACCAGTCGATTTATTCCAAAGTTTATACATTCAATTCCTACGATTTTCTACTAATTATCACGTTGAGAAAGTGTATGGTAAATTTATTTTAATAAAACAACTACCTTACCTGGACTGACATGTTGATATCAACAGTTGTTGAATATCTGTCATGAGCATACCGGAACTAAATGAGAAACTTTTTGTATTAAGAGAAAAAGTTGTCATTGATTTCCCTGGACATTCTTGACAGATATTACATAAATTTTGAGGTCACCACGCGAAGAAAATTAAGCTCTATATTTGTACTTTAGCTATATTTTATTTATTTTGGACTACAAATGCTTTGCCAAAAAACTGCAAAAATACTGACCTTTTCTCGCGTCCCTTTTCCTCCCACCTTAATAACCTCATAAGTTTAACTTAATAGGTGAATGTATTGACACCTTAAATACAATGTTTATATCTTTAGAAAAATAAGTCTTGGTCTGTAGATTTATGCAAACCCCACAAGACATCTGAAAATTAATGTCGTTGAGTCTTGGGACTAGCAGCAAAGTTTACTTTAACGACATTTCGACTGGCAATGACTCGTAGCTTTTAGGTCACAGCGTTACGTCAATTAATTACATGAAGTACTAGGGCGTCATAGCACAATCTACACTTTCCTTGGAAGTGAAACTCTAGTTAATTATTGAGTCATGGTAATAGGAAAATATCAAAGAAGATTTTCCCTCTCGGTCATCAAATTATTTAATACCCTATTAACAGTTTACTTTGTGTTAAAACTAAAACTTTAATTCAAACAATTTTTTCCCTCTTACTGCCTAATACCAGTTTGGGTAGTATGCGTGTATTAATTACGGTGATAAGAGAGAAACGTACCCTTATTTTCGTGTGGAGTGAGGGAAAAACAACCTCACCATACATGACAAATCTCTTCATACTCCACAATCTATTATTATTATTATTATTAGCACCGCGTCTTACTACCCGTTCGTGTTATACGCACTTAGGCTAATGTGTAATGGTGGGGTTATTTTGAGATGAAATGGAGGACCTACAGTTTAACGTGGAATCCGAACCACGGTGGAGGCCTGGCATTCTACACATTCACAAGTTGTGATTAATACACTTCTTGTTAGAGGTGAAGGAAGGGTTTGGCAATCGGATAAATCTGTGCTGGGACTGAGGTTTGAACCCCGGACCCCCAACACAGAAGTCCGACACCTTACCCTTAGACCCCAGGTCACCCTCCACAATCTAGTCTTAACACGAGAATGACGTGTTAGACCGTGCAACAGCCGATGCGGGTACTAATAATTTAAATCTGCTTCGGTATCCTATGTTCTAAAGCGTAACTTTCTTAATAGACTAGACTGCCGATGGTGGAAAGTTTGGGGTTCTAATCCTATTTAGGTATAGTTAGGGGTGGTATTTACTAAATAATTTTCTACTCTTACTTCACGCTAATGCGTGTACACTTCCTCTAAAGTCAACATTCCTCATCCCTAATACATTCACGTAGTTATTACATGTGCGTATAGCCCGAACGTGTAGTAATAAAAGGAGCTAAACCTTTTATTACAAGGAGAAACAACTGAAAGAATTTACTGTGTTAATTTTTACTTTCTCGCTATCTTACAGGTAGAGAAAGTATTATGATCGCCAAAAAAACGAACTCAAGATTTTGATGAATCTTGACGTTTCATGATCCCCCGAATCTAAAAAAGTTGTTATTGACTTTCTGTCTGTCTGTCTGTACCTTCAACTAGAGCCTAAACTATTTTACCGATCAGGCTAAAGTTTGGTATCTATGGTTTTCATAGGGTTTCCCCGAGGGTTTTTGGAATTGGATAGCCAACCCTAAAATTAAGGGTAGTTCACTGAAGTGCAAAAAGAGAACAAGTCTATTTTATCAAAATTGGCTCTAGAAATTTTGATTAAATTTCATTTCTAAACATTTATAAATATTACAAACAAAATGGCTTCTCTCAATATTTCGGCAAAATGACTTTAAGTGCTCCGGTCTGATGCGTAAATTATCTTTTTTATAGTATCTCTTAACTATTTGAGATATGAAATTACTTAACGTTACAAATATGTAGGTATCTTTATAATAAAAATATTTTATAAGAAGCATATTTTTAAAAAACTGATAAATTTCAAGCTTTAGGTAAATATATATATTTTTTAACTTTTTGGACACAAAAGGTAAAAGCATTGAGACAGCAAAAGAAAATTTAACCTAAAATGTTGATGGATGTTGACGTCTCAAGACCGCCATAACCCTAAAAAGTGGTCTTTGCAATGACGTCGGTCTCTGTGTCTGTTTAAACATAAAATTAAGAGTAGGTTAATAAAGGGCGAAATAGGAAAAAATCGAATTTCTCATAAACGTTTCTAACGATTTTGCTTAAAATTCGTATCTAGGTGTTGATTAAGATTATAAATAAACTGGATATTTTCATTTTACTATGAAAATGAATTTTAGGGCACTTTACAAAAGCAGAAACTTCCGTATCTCCGCAACTATTTGAGATAATAAATAACTTATCTTTGCAAAATTGTAGTACTATTAAAATTAAAAAACTTTTATTTGAAATATATTTCTTGATATCCAACAGTTTCTGAGATAGTGTTAAATATATTAATACAATTTTGTGAGCTTTAGTTATAAAGAGATACTACTTAAGTTTTAACACACTAATTCTCCAATGCCATAGAGTAATTAAATATAAGTAAGTCTCTAAAATATAATAGTCAATATTTACATTTTTTATTGGTAAAAATTTTTTAAGTGAGGAATTTAATAACAATGAGATGGCATAAAGATGTGCAACACCTAATAAAATGTCGAAAATTTTAACTAAAAGTTGAAATTTTAGTACGAAGTGTTGATCCTTGTGGACCCAATATTAATTTTTTTTATAGGCCCAAACATACAAATAAGGACATTAATTCTTTAAAAACAAAATTATAAAATTTAAAACTGGGACTAAAAAATAGGTTTTACATAAGTATAGTGCAATTTATGCTTGGATTTACAAGTGTATATTATTTCGTTTCACATATATTACGAGTTTTGAGTAAATATTTCCATTTTTAAACAATAGAGCGAGAAAGTCCATGCGGAGCTCCGTACCATTTATTTAAGGCATTTTTATTTCATCTAATAAATATTAACGATCTTATATAAAATTGTTTGACCTACAATTTAGAAACTTTTTGATTTTTCAATCATATCAAGAGAAAGTATTGTAATAGTGAAATTTTTCAACGTTAAGATGAATCTTTACTTTTTATATTTGTTAGAACCCATAATAATGGATTTTACAAGTAATGTCCATTCATCCATAGCTTGTCCGTCCATCTGTATTTTGGCAACAGATCTCAAACGGTCAGATAAATTTTTTTCATACCTGATTAGAGCTATGGGGAAATTATTCTGACCCTTTAAAAAAATAGATCCCATCCCTCATATTAAAGGTGGTTTACTGATGAGTTTTTTGATTGCTAAACCCTTTCTTCCCCTCTGACAAGACGTGTATTAATCACAACTTGTGAATGTGTGGAATGCCAGGCCTCCACCGTGGTTTGGATCCCACGTTAAACTGTAGGTCCTCCATATCATCTCACAATCACCCTACCATTACACATTAGCGTAAGTTTATAAAACCCGAACGGGTAATAAGGCACGGTGCTAACAATTACCTTAAAAGTTGAATTTATAAGAGCGAGCGTGAAAGCACATACCACTTTGGCTTTGAAAGGTATTTTCGCATACCTTAAAGGGTTAATTTTACATGCCACAATCAATAGGGGACCAACTGCTTTAATTCCCCTCCAAAGTAAGTTGTGATATGGATTTTTATCGCTAAGGAAGAATCCGTCAACCTTGGCTGGGTTTGAACCCACGAACAACGTGTCCTTAGGCGAGAACTTTACCCTAAGACCACTGGGGATGATTCTTACTCTATAAGTATCAATAATTTATATCCAAAGTAGATAAATATATATCACAAGACGTGGTGGATCTGTATGTGAAAGTAGCTCTAGTAATTTTTCTAGCTATCAGATTAGGTTCTTTATTTTTTAGGAAATTTGTCTTATACATAAGTTCAACCCTTAGGGATATTAACTTCTTATTCTAAAGGGTAGGAAATAGTAGGGTATCCTAGAGTAAATGTACCTGCATTAACAAGAAAAAGTGATGGGAATATTAAAGTGATAAATCACATATAAAAAATTACTCCCAAGTGAACCCGGCTGAGATCCGAAACTCAACCTCTCCATAACCATAAACCGTACATTTTTGTTTCAATATTGGAAAATGTCACCATCACGATAAAATTAAACAAAAATGAGAAATTTGTTCTTTTTCAGTACATAATCTAAAGGGTCATTCTTATTTTAAGTATGGTTTTTTTGGGGGGCGGAGGGGGTCAGTATTTTCTGTAGTTTTATTACGAGCAGGAATGGGGGTGTCAGAATCCATATTACGTAAGTTTTTTTAACCAATGTTTAATGTAAGACAAAACTTTTTTTTGTCAGAAAATATATTAATGATAAAATTTCACTTATATTTAATTTATTTTTTACTAACTAAAGTATGCTAAAATAAGATTTCATATTACTTGCTATGTTACCCATCTTTGTATCCAAAAATAACCAAAGGATAAAAATAATCTAATTAAACAAATCATTTAAAAAAAAAGTAAGATAGAGTGAGAAGGGAAAAGGGGTAAGGGGAAGGTTGATGGAAAAACTGAATATCCCTTACATGGGGGGTGGGAGGGGTGAATATCATGGACCAAAGCTTTAAACCCGTATCACACGACACTAGCTCGTACTTGAAATCCAGTATTCCAGCACTAGCTAGCACGTCATCATCTAGCGTCGTGTGAATCCGAAAGAGTATACTATTTATTATTTAGCACCGCGTCTTACTACCCGTTCGGGCTATACGCTTTAAGTACTAATTACGCTAATTGATTAGGAATTGGGAAGGTTGAATTAAAGGAAGTGAACCCGCATTTGCGTGGAGGGAGAATGGAAAACCATTTAGGAAAATCCACCCCCAGTTCACCGAGATTCGAACCGCGATCTCCCCGTCCTCATCAGTCGGGATCAACAAGACTAGCGCGTTAGCCAACTACGCCACCGGGGCGGGTGAAAAAGTATACTGATTATACCTCTTGGTACTGGCTACCATACTAGTTGTGAGGCTAGAACAGGCGGTATTTTTGTAATGGTTCCGAAACTAGTATTTTTTTAGAACAAAGTATTTAATGGAGCATAATTAAAACTAATGTAGCCTATTCTTCATATATTTACAATGTTCAATCATAGTATTATTATTACTATTATTATTATTATTAGCACTGCGTCTTACTACCCGTCCGGGTTATACGCACTTACGCTAATGTGTAATGGTAGGGTGATTGTGAGATGAAATGGAGGACCTACAGTTTAACGTGAAATCCGAACCATGGTGGAGGCCTGGCATTCCCCACATTCACAAGATGTCTTGTCAGAGTTGAAGGAAGGGTTTGGTTATCAGATAAATCTATGGCGGGACCGAGGATTGAACCCCGGCCGCCAGCATAGAAGTCTGACACCTTACCCCTAGACCGCCAGGTCACCGACTCAATCTTACTAAAACTATAAATATATTAAGGATAGGTTACATTAGGTTGGGTTATGTTCTAAGTGACAATGTATTTCATATATATATAATTAAAAACATATTATCTAAGAAACGACAAATTGCTTTCCAAGCCCAATTTTAATCTAAATAAACTTGATAGCATGTCGACCTTATGTGGTTGTTTTTTAATAATATGAAGTGGGCGTAGGGCTTAAAAAGAACCTTTGTTAAGACCTCTGACCACATCGTAAATAAGTGAATACAAACTTAAGGATATACTAAACGTTAGTATCACCCCAAATTTATCCCACCTAACCTCCAAATGTATCCTTTTTAGCATCACATGACCATTATTTCGTCTTTTCAGCCAGTCCCATGTCAATATTCTTTTCCTACGCCCCCTCATAATTCTCAATATCATTAATATCATTATTAATAATTAATATAGTGACTGCACCCGAAATTAATCTCTGACTTTCCATAAATGTTTGCACTAGAACTTAGTACCAAACTAACAGCGTGTAAATACTCTAGTTCCGTTTCTATTTTATTAGCTAGTATACAGATATCTAGGCGCTAGCTAGCACACTTGATTTCTAGTACAAGCAAGTGTCGTGTGATAGTAGCTTTACGTAATATAATGACGGCCTCATAAAGGCCATAACCAACGGGTAGATTTGTTGTTGCTTGAATCCAAAGCTCTGGGACTCAAATTTTTACTACCTGTATGTCATTTTTCAAATTTTCAAATTACATTTGTATAAATCCCAATTCATTTGAACGTTTTGAAAAGTGCAAACATATTTTTTTGTGACCAATACTATTATTATTTTAGTATATTATTAGTGACAGCTTTAGATCATATGACTTGACGTATGGATACATTATTTCAACTTTAATAGTTTTGATAATCTCAAAAGAGTTTCTTCTTAGAACAATTGGACTGTACTTTATGTTTAACTTAAACTCGAGTACTTTAAAGGACAAAATTGTAAGTTCTTAAACCGAGCTAATTATCAAACACTCATAAATAAGCCATTAAGTTTACTAGAAGGCATTTGTTATTCCATGCGTACACGCAATGCTCAGTTTGCGGCACACGATATTACACAAAGCACTATCCAAACGAGGTATATTTCCTCTTCTTAATGGTATTTTCATAAATACACCTGCTTCATTTATCATATATGAATATAAAAGATATAATCATGGACGAACGTAAATCAATTTTATAGCTATACAAAATTACAAACTTCATTTAAGATTGATCAACATTTGATAAGCTTGATTATGCATGGTAGGTTTTTTCTTATCAACTTAGGTATACTATATTTTGAAAACTACATGGACAAATCAATTTTTTTAGTAATTTTTTTTAATACTAAGAATGTAAGTTTATGTTAGCAAATGTTAAAGCAAACATAGTTCAAATAAATACATATCATTTAGTCCTTCAAACTAAGTTCATCAAACTGAAAAAATATTTCATACTTTAAATTTCTTAAATGGGCAGTCGTGGAATATTTTAATCTGAACAAAAATATAGTATGGATACATTTTAATCAGTTTAGTATAATTTTATGAATATACAATTATATTCTATAATTTTAAGACTATTCCCAAAAACTACATACCAAAACATTGGTTTAAGGTCGTATTAAATACTTGTTTACAGAAATTTTGAACCCCCTTTAACCTTTAAATACTAAACCCCCATTAAAAATATTATTTGGTTGATTAGATATTGTTCATAAATGTAGACGTATAGGATTAACTTTATAATAACCTATAGATAAATTTAAAGTATTTTAAACATTAAATGTACTCTCAAATGTATGCACAATTAATTTTTCCCGAAAGGTGTAAAGCTTACCTTGCGTTATTCCCCTATGGGACATCTTATAGGATAAGGCTATAGTGTGATCTATCAAGTAAAGACTGATACCTTTCAGGGTGAACGGAGTTAACATTAAATATAGATTTTTTTAAAAAATAACTAATGTTAAAATAGTGCTCAAAACATTTTCATTATTTGTAAATTGTTTCAGGAGAGATCGTATTTGTATGCTTAAAATTTTTCTTTTAAACAGAAATGCGACAGCAAAAATACATGTTTATTATATCCGTGCTGGTGAGCACGTGATAAAATGTGTCAGTCTCAACTGGCATAGTTATTTTGTGATGGGTATGTTGGGGTTCAATAACTGCCTTGGTTTAGATAGAATAGTTTTCTTAAATTGTTTCCCACTCTCCCTCCACGCAAATGTGGGTAAATTATCTTTAAATCACATCCTAATTTCTATTCTTTTAATTAAGTAATACAAACAAATATACAAACCTGGTATATATAAAATGGAGCATTAAAACATTAATGTAATTAAATAAGTGTTAAAATTTTAAATAAAACGTCTAGATCTAATATAAAATTATTTGACAAGTTCAGTTAGGAAAAAAACCCTATTAATTCCAATATATTTACTTTTTACTTTTTTCAACAGCTAACAAAGGCCCTGATATATTAAGTAAAAATCTCAAAATATTTTCACAATTTAATTTGTTACGTCACCTCAGCTGGTGGTCACGTGTTTTAAGGCACTAATTCATATATTTAGGGCCTGGTTCTACTACACCACTCATAAACTTATAAATGTTGATTGGAAGAAACAACTTATAAGAATAATTTACAAGTTTAACGAATCAGTTTATTAATATTTAAACAAGTTAATAGGAAATATATAGGACTATAGGTAGAAATTATTCAAACCATCCATTGCTTAAACATGAAAAAATAAACTGATCTTATATAAATAGCTCGACAAAGGAGCATCAGGTGTGAAGCACCCAGGCACACCTCATAGCCCACACATATAGGTCATAGGTGTAAATAAGAAAGCTTGTAACTCGTTAAAGCAGGACGATTACTAATTAATCAAATAGGATGAAAGGCAGAAACACTAAGGCAATATAAAATTAGTGGCGGGTAATCAAATATAATTACAAACTTTTCATACATAATTCTACTCCAGCCTGCTGAATGAGAGGCTTCCAACTACAACACATAATTTCTAATATAAAGAAATTGGCCACAAAATTTAGTCCCAGTTAAAGGAGCCACAATGGATGTAATTAAAATGAGCTAGCTAGCGTGAGCTAACTACATCGATAGTTAGACATTACAATGCTATAAGCTCCTAGAGAGCCACAATGGATGTAATTAAAATGAGCTAGCTAGCATGAGCTAACTACATCGATAGTTAGACATTACAATGCTATAAGCTCCTAGAAGAGATATGTAGAATGCCAGGCCCCCCACCGTGGTTTGGATCCCACGCTAAACTGTAGGTCCTCCATTTCATCTCACAATCACCCTAACATTGCACATTAACGTAAGTGCGTATAACCCGAACGTATAGTAAGACGCGGTGCCAATAATAATAATAATAATAATAATAATAATAATAGAATAGAAACTATTATTTTACAACTATTAAAAGGTGAACTACCGGAAATCTAGACGCTACAGATACTACGGCCGGTCAATTCCTAATTAGTACTGCCTGAGCCATCAATAGCATCTTTATTCTGTTACCCTACAAAGGGGACAATATTACTAGAGAAAATGGTGATCATTTTCGACTAACGCTAAAGGCACCACTAGGGGGCTATACACAACAGACAAAACCCCGCGGGCCACTACTATGGACAATTAGCACTTCCACAGGTTGAATACCGCATGCCAAGACACAGACACATCAGAGACAAGTTTCAGTTACAGACCCAATTAGGTCGTGAAACATAGTAATAGATAACCTGGCATCCTCCATTATTGTATTCTATTCTTTAAACTAGCCGCAGCATGGTCATATAGTCTAAGGAGTCTAATATTGACTCTAATATTTGCTTCATAAAAAACATATTTAATTTTAGTAAGGAACAATATATATTCAGAATTGATAAAAATAGAATCAACAACAAAAAAAAAAA
>CABFOW010006904.1:12053-28101 GCA_902141385.1 Timema californicum
TTTTTTGTTGATTCTATTTTTATCAATTCTGAATCTAATATTTGCGACTAAGCCTAATATACATATAAAACTAATGCATAAAACCCACCTATTATAAACTATGCCTTATGGACATATGGAAATAAGTCAGTAGTACTGACATACAAGAATTAAGTCATGTGGGAATACAACTATAGAGCTCAGAGCTCAGAATATTAAACTAGGCCTTAACGGCATAGGGAAACAAGTCAGCAGTACTAATTTTTTTTTACAAGACCCAATATCTATTAAGGCCAGTCACCTATATTATTTAAAACTGGCCTGAACTCCATCATTTAAATTATTACACTCCTATAGCGTCTAACCTTAAGAAAATAAATATTTGATGTAAGTACATCTGGCTAAGCACAAAACAAAAAACAACAATACTAAAATAAAATTAATATATTACAAAAGAGATTAATAAAATAGAAATAAAATAAAATAATAGTAAAATAAAATATGGTCAAATACTAAACTAACTAACTCCTCCTACCACCTACTTTCCAGTTGGTCCGCCCCAGGATGTACCCGGTACCCCCTTTCTTCAGGAGTCCTAGTGACCACCTGGGTCCATGTTTTCAGAGCCCATGGGCCCCTTAAAGAAGAGTGCATCCCCCTATCCACCACTTGGGGAGGCGCCCTATCGGAGATGGTGCTCCGCCTACTTTCCACAAAAACTCACATTACCGCTTCAATTACCCTACAAAAAAAATATATTTAAAATTCTAATCTATTACAATGATATACTACAAAATTTCCACCTTAAAAATTACATCACTCCAATACACCACCATTCCGACCTTGACCATACACCCATAAGTTACATTTTGTCCTTGAAGTCCTTTCCACCAGCCGTACATCTAGACTGTCTTGTAACCCACTTTCTTATCCGGCTGAGAATGGGGGCCCATTACACCCAGGCACATCCTGGATTGTTCCCAAGCCCGTTAGGCCCCACCCGATTCAGGGTTACTCCCATCCTCCTCTGGATCTCCTCTTATTGTGTCGGGCAACAATTTCCACCATCCATCCAGCATTACTGACATACAAAAACTAAGTCTCATAGATATTGAACAATACAGCTTAAACCCTACGATCAATTATATTATCCCTCAATACTTGTAGTATCCGCCGTAGCTTGCACTGCAGCGAAGAGGTAACACGTCTGCCTCAACCATCGCGGTCTTCAGTACGTAAGTTTAGCAGATCCTCGTGAATATGTTCCAGCAGTTCCTCCGACGAGGGTTTACAATATAATAGATATAAGTGAACCGAGGACAGGTCGTTATATACCAGCGGGACTGATGACGTTGGGTAGGGCAATCTCCAAGTACGAAGCGCAGTGGTAATCATCTGACATCACGCCACCCGACCACTAGCGCTAGCCCACGGCTGTTGGTATCTTCCGGAATGAAGCCTCTCTCATTTGCTCATCATCTAGTCCAGGTACTATATGTTTGTGTGTTGGTCTTCAAGGCCAAGTTTCCTCGTTCGCTGGGGCATTTTTCATGCGTATTGGGCGTCTCCCGCCTGTGATGTCGCAGTGAGTCTATATCTGCCACACATTGTTAAAACTTATTAGATCTGGTAGTAATAGTTTAAAACGTATTATAGGGGTGACCTGGTGGTCTAGGGGTAAGGTGTCAGACTTCTATGCTGGTGGCCGGGGTTCGATCCCCGGTCCCGGCAAAGATTTATCTGATTACCAAACCCTTCCTTCACCTTTGACAAGACATCTTGTGAATGTGGGGAATGCCAGGCCTCCACCGTGGTTCGGATTCCCCGTTAAACTGTAGGTCCTCCATTTCATCTCACAATCACCCTACCATTACACATTAGCGTAAGTGCGTATAACCCGAACGGGTAGTAAGACGCAGTGCTAATAATAATAATATTATAGGGCTTCATTGAGTGTAAGAATTAAAATGTATTTGACACATTACACTACTAGAGTTTGTCTACTTATATTATTTACCACTGCGGTTTTACCATCCACCTGTAATTCTAATATGGTTAAATTTCAGCTAACTACCTTTCTAAGCACTGTTTTATGAATCATTAAATTCAGTAACCTTTGTTTTAAAATGTATTCACAATAAAACAATGTAAATAAAATTTTTTAATGACATTTTAAAAATTAAACGTTAGAAACTTTAAATATTTACTAAAGAGATAATTTTTATATTATATTTGAATTTTACAATGTGTTAAAAAATGTCTGTGTATTCTATATTGAAATAAAATTTTATCTCTATACTAAATAAACTGTTAAAAAACGTATAACCTTTTGTTTACGAAAAACCATGGCCAATTTCCTACGGGAATGTACCAATAATGTGTTATTCACGAATAACAATATGGGATCCTTCCTTTATTTTCCCGTATATATTTCGCGTCTAATTTCGACCGTGGAAAGTTATGCTATATTCGTTTTTCTCTTCCTTTCTTGTTTTCCTTTCGAAGAAGATCAGGGATGTATATATAAAAAGGAACTCTATCTTGAGGAGACAACCGGCTATGTGCCTACTTTCCAATCATGTTAACAATGATACAAGAAATAATGTGAACTAAGAATTAAATAAATAAACAAATAGCATGAAACAATCGTAAATAATTTTTCAAATAGTTTATTTAAAATTGTGACAACATTTCCAAAATTCATTCATCAGTAAACCACTTTTTTTTTCTTTTGTAAAAATGAACATACCTTCTTAGCTATATCATAAGAAACAATCCGCATTTATACATTTGTAACAAGTAGGCCTATATTAAAAATGTGTTCGGTTAATTTCAAATTTTCGAAAATAAATAATTAGTAAACTACTCTTATATGAATTTTTGCCAAAAATATGTATTCAGTTTTGTTTGTTATCTCTTACATTCCCAATTTATTTATTTTAAATTAAATCGTAAAGCAATATTTGTAAAATTTTGAATTTTCGTAATATTAATCATCAATTAACTTTCCTTAACCAAATTTCCCCCTGAAAAAACCAATAAACCATGTTAATTTTAGTATTAAATAATTTTCAGACATACACTTTAAACTAAAACGGGGTTAAAAATTTCGAATTTTCAAAAACCATTCAATTTTAGAATATTCTAATTATAGGGTAAGAAGAACATTTTTAAAATGCCATAATATATAGATGGATAGATATCATGTTTAAACCAAATACTGCTAATAGTTTAGGCTTTAACCACAGGTACGGAAATACATTTAGGAAAAGAGATATATAAGGGAGCAGACAGAATCGTAAAGTAAACTTTTCTGGGGTCCGAAAGCACATATGATTTATATTTCTCATGTTTCGGGAAAGAAAATTGTCATGGTTAGGTCACCAGCTCACCCACTTCAGCGTCTTTCTATGAGATTCACTGTTAACGGAGGCTATTAAGACTTGTTTATTTAGCTCACCAGCTCACTTCAGCGTCTTTCTATGTGACTCACTGTTAACGGAGGCTATTAAGACTTGTTTATTTAAGGAATACTACGTGTACTATTAGTAGTTCTACTTTAAAGCTATATTAAATTACGGACTGGTTAATTTACCATTTAAAATATTAAATTACATAATATATTACACACAATACATAGTATTACATACCCGGTTCAGTGGCCGTGTGGTCTAACGTGCTACTCTTGCAGTAGACAAGAATGTCTCCATCGGGTGTACTGAGGGTGGTTTTTCCAAAACAGTTTTCCACCGATAGTAAACTTATATTATTATTATTATTATTAGCACCGTGTCTTACTAGCCGTTTGGGTTATACGCTCCTACGCTAATGTGTAACGTTAGGGTGAATGTGAGATGAAATGGAGGACCTACAGTTTAACGTGGGATCCGAACCACGGTGGAGGCCTGGCACTCCCTACATTCACAAGATGTCTTGTCAGAGGTGAAGGAAGGGTTTGGTAATCAGATAAATCTGTGCCGGGACCGAAGATTGAACCCCGACCACCAGCACAGAAGTCTGACACCTTACCTCTAGAGCGCCAGGTCACCGTAAACTTATAAATATAGCCTTACTCTAGCACATAAGCGTATAACCCGAATGGATAGTAGTAATACGTGGTAGTAAAAAAAATCATCAAATCACATACTGGAATTGATTATCTTCTATGGATTGAAAGCATGGTCAGGCCATTCAGTATTTTATTAAACATTTAATATCATAAACAACTAAAATAGCCAAAATGTTCCCTGCATAGTGTATGCAAACTATATTAAACACTTTAATCGGTAATTATAGTATATTAATGCTTAAAATATATTTTACTATTTATTCATCGATAAAATAAAACCACCAAGAAACTGAACATATTATTTTTAAATACGTCATATAAACAAATGATCCATGATAATCACTTCTTTAATATATTTTTCATAAAGTTTCTATTAATTTACTTTTGCGTGGACATAGAAGTAATATTTTATTTTATTAGACAATAGAAAAAAAAATAAAAAAAATAAAGTAAAACTTTTTCATCATGGCTATATCACATTAAAAAAACATTATATTCTTGTATCTGTTGGGAGTGGTATAGGAAGTTTTGGGGGTTGGGGGGGAGGGAGGTTAATAAAATAAGCCCATCCCTTTTCCCACAACGTCACTGTATATAAATAATGTCCCTTTTCAAGTAAACGCAAATATCCATTACTCATGCATAACTATCACTAGTACAGCTCTGTTCATAATATATTGAGCTCGACCAGAATTATACATCCAAAAACACACTCATCATCGTATGAATAAAATTCACTCCGTATTTCTGCGGCAGCAAACACCAGAACTCTAAAACAAGAACTTTAGAAAGTTGAAACTTGTTTTACGTACTTAATCTCCATAGCATCATTCTTGAATCGAGCCATACCTAGCTAGTGTACGCCGTCTGTTGGCAAAGAAATAGAAAAATTCCACGGATGGGTGGGACAACGAAACACCCGGCTGTTAATCTCAGTTTTATAGATTGGGGACGCTACCTTTTTCATTCAAGTAGCTCTTCATTTGTCCTTACGAGGCTAGGTTGACTCTGATCCAGACTCACTGCTCCACAGAAAAATCTGGCAACACCGGGAATGGAACCCAGGACATCTGGAGCTGTAGCTATGTAGAAGGGGTCTTGTACCTACTTAAGGGAACCTACAGATGTTATTACGAGTTTGATTACAAACCACGTGGCCAGCTGTGACGGTAACGCAAAGACTCAGTGACATTGAAAGTAAAAAATTGACATATTTACTTAATCAAACACCACGCAGATTGTGCGTATAATTTCAAACTATATATGGCTAACCTGATGCCTGAGAACACGTGACCACAGGTATGAGAGATTTTAAAACTAAGAAAACTAGAAAAATCAAATTTGAAATAAGCACTAAGGGAAACCCTTGCGGTGTGCACATAAAGCAAGCTTTTGAAATTCTTACAGTAATTGTGAGCCTGATGACATTTACTGTGTGACCACCGATTTATAACCCACAAAAAAAAAATAGAAAGAAGAAATTGACCTACCTATTTATGATAACTTTAGTTTATTCTTTTAGATATATTGTGAGTCTGATGGCTTAAATCACTTGATCATCGCTGCGGGTCACTTCAAAACCAAGGAGCGTAAGAATTGAAACATGACATAGGTATTTAGGAAAACATATGGGTATGCAGCATGAATGGTTTTTAAAATTCTTCTATAAACTGAAAGCCTGACTCCCTAGAATGCATGATCACAAGTGTGGGGAAACCGCATAAACAGTAAACCTAGAAAGATAAAACTTGAAATGTACCTCAGTAAAATAAAGCTAAGGATCCACGGAGCCATACCACACCGTAAAATTCCGGATAAATTTTATCGATGTTCTTAAATGCAAGCGGCTACAACATATCAATCCGCTCCACACCACACCGAAGTGTACGAATCTTTGAGAGTGTATTATTATTATTATTAGCACCGCGTCTTACTACCCATTCGGGTTATACGCACTTACGCTAATGTGTGATGGTAGGGTGATTAGACCTACAGTTTAACGTGGAATCCGAACCACGGTGGAGGCCTGGCATTCCCCACATTCACAAGATGTCTTGTCATAGTTGAAGGAAGGGATTGGTAATCAGATAAATCTGTGCCAGGACCGAGGATTGAACCCCTGACCCCTAGCACGAGAGAGTATTCATCGGCACTTTTATGGTGCGTTGTGGCACGCACCAACATTCGAATACACGCATGACAATTCTGGTGTCTTCGGAAATGTCTAGTAGCTCTCGAACATTTACACCAGGATTATAAAAAAAACAAGGCTGTTTTTTTTAAAAAAACCAACATAGTTGGACTTGTTGTTTTTTTACAAGCAAAATAAATTTATAAAAAGTGTCTCCAGTAGAAACAAAGTCCATTATTTTCTTCACATGGCGATATTAACAGTTGTTGAATATCTGTTAAGGATGTCTTTGGTTTTTTCTCTACGTTTAAAAGTTTAGCTTCTAGTACCTCCATGCTCATGAACGATAATCAACCACTGTTGATATCACCACGTGAAGAAAATTAATCTGTATATTAGTACTGGAGCAATATTTATTTATTTTGAAACGAAAAATGTTTTGTTATAAGAACTGTAAAAACACTGGAATTTACATCACTACCCTTACACCCCCACCTTAATTCAGTAGGAATGAGAAAGGTAGCGTTTCAGAGGTGATTGATTCACCACCATTTGCGTTGAGGTAAATTGGCAAACCATTTAGGGGAGGGGGGGGGAACTCACTACACCTAATCGTGATTTGAACCCGGTTCTCCCCGTCAATGGCAGTCTAGTCAAACACGAGATCTTGCGACCACTTATGTAATTTTTTTTAAATACACAATTTTTTTAAAGAAATATTGAAAAGATTACTTTGATGCTTAAACAGAATCCTTAAGTAGCCTTATTTTATTTATCGTGTGAGAGTGATTTAAAAAACAATCCACACATTTTTTTTTAACTCACCCAACCTTTCAACGAATCCTTTACTCTACCGAGCGTTTTTCATGTCTTCAATCTTCACCGAAATGTTTCCAAGCCCTCTTTTATATAGGTTATTTTTTTTCTTCGCAACCCCCTTTACCTCCTTATATTCTCTCTCACACTCCTGACATATTCGTAGCCTCTTTGGTTTCAATTCTATCCGCTCAGTGGCAAGTCATACAATTTTAATGTTAACTGCCATTTATACGTCCCTAGACAAAATATGCGGAACATTTTCTTTTTTTTTTCTGAAAATATAAAAAAATATATATAAAAGGGGCCAAAGAAAAACAACACAAGAAAATGGTAGAAGAAATAACACTTCCCTTTTATTTTATTTATTTTTTCCTTCTTTTCTTTCAGAAGGTAAGTTAAACTAAACAGGGACAAAGCAAACTCAGCGAAGCTCACAGTTTTTTTTTTCTTCTCTGCTTTCAAACCTTTATATTCACTTTCTCTCTCTAAACTGAAAACGAGAGACTGCTAATGGAAAACCGATAACTTGGGGGAGAGACTGCTAGAATTCCGTAAGTTTTCAGCCCCTTCCGACCCTCCCCTTGCTTCCCACCACGCGGAGTGATACACATTTAGCTCTCCTTTGATGGTCTGAAAGTGGTCATTTACAGGTAATATACGCTAATCAAAGGAAATGACAATCTTCAACAACAGTTCTATTTTATTCGAAACCTTAGCATTATTTTCTCCTCGATGTTTATGATGATGAGTAAATATTTTTATGTTTGCGTTTTAATGGGAAGACTGGTTAAAACGACTAGTTTTAAATTATTCATTGAACTCAATTTTATTATTACAATAATTTAACATTAATGTCTTAGTGAATTATGGAATTAGATATTAATAACGATAGCAATTTGTGTGTTTGTTTTGATATAATTAAATTCGTCATCTTTAAGGCTATCCTCAGTCTACCTTATTGATTAGCTTACGTATAAGATAGGGTCATAGTTTATTTGGTAAAAGTAAAATGGTTAATTTTCGAGGTGGAGTTATATAACACAAATTGCTATCACAAAATACAAATATTTTTTAAAAGAAACTCCTTGGCGGCAGCGTGCAAACGAGACATACAAACCTAGCGGCCATCGTCTGATGGCGAAGTTAGTGCCAATTTATGCGGATATAGGGTATCATGTGGTCAGCAAAAAAAACAACCTAACGGGCGTTAATCTCAGTTTTCTAGACCAGAGCAGTTGCTTTTTTTCATTCAATTAGCTCTTCATTTGTCCTCTTAAAGCTGAGTTGACCTCTTTCCAGAACCACTGTTTTCATAGAAAATATGGAAACACCCAGGACATAACCTGGAACCTCTTGATCTGTATCAAGGGACTATGACTACAAATTAATGCAGTAAAATTCAAATTGTTTCAATAGCTTCGTGTTAAAATGGTTCAGATAAGATAATATTTTAAATAGCTGTGTTAAGGGGAAAAAATTCTTTTTCACAAAAAACATAATCATTTAGTTCTTATAAGACAGTAAAATAACTTAATAAATGGTACAGAACTCCGCACGGACTTTCTCGCTCTATTGTCTGAAAATTGAGATATATACTCAAAACTCGTAGTATATGTGAAACGAAATAATATACACTAACAAACCCAAGCATAAATTGCTATATACTTATGTATACCTTTATTTTAGTCCTGGTTTTAAATTTTTTAATTTTATTTTTAAAGAATTAATGTCCTCATTTGTATGTTTGGACCAATAAAAAAGATCAATATTGCGTCCACTAAGGTCAACACTTCGTATTAAAATGTCAACTTCTGGTTAAAATTTTTGACATTTTATTAGGTGTTGCAAATCTTCATGCCATCGCATTGCTATTAAATTCTTCATTTTTAAATTTTGACCAATAAAAAATGTAAATATTTACTATTGAGTCTAAAATAGATATAGATCATTGTTGTACAAAATTTCTCCTAAGAGGTTTAAGGAAATACAACATAAACTTTTAGAGACTTACTTATATTTAATTACTCTATGGTATTGGAGAATTATTGCGTTAAAACTTAAGTAGTATCTCTTTACAACTAAAGCTCACAAAGCTGTATTAATATATTTGCCAATATCTCAGAAACTTTTGGATTTATAAAAATATATTTCATATAAAAGTTTTTTATGTTTAATAGTACTACACTTTTGCAATGATAAGTTATTTAGTATTTCAAATAGTTGCGGAGATACGGAAGTTTCTGCTTCTGTAAAGTGCCCTAAAATTCATTTTCATAGTAAAATGATAATAGCCAGTTTATTTATAATCTTAATCAACACCTAGATACGAATTTTAATCAAAATCGTTAGTCAGATCAACAGGCCATCGGCTCTATTAGACAAGGAAGGGATACCCATTCCGGGTGTATTCGAACAGATTCGGTTGTGTTCGTAAATGGTCGGGAGTGTCCGAACGTAGTCGGGAGTGTTCGAGCATATTCGGGAATGTCCGAACATTGTCGGAAGTGTCTGAGCATAGTCGGGAGTGTCCGAACATAGCCGGGAGTTTTCAAACGTAGTCGGGAGTGTTCAAGCATATTCGGGAGTGTCTGAGCATAGTCGAGAGTGTTTGAGCATAGTCGGGAGTGTCTGAGCATAGTCGAGAGTGTCTGAGCATAGTCGAGAGTGTTTGAGCATAGTCGAGAGTGTCTGAGCATAGTCAGGAGTGTCTGAGCATAGTCGGGAGTGTCTGAGCATAGTCGGGAGTGTCTGAGCATAGTCGGGAGTGTCTGAGCATAGTCGGGAAGTGTTTGAGCATAGTCGAGAAATTTCGCGTTCCTTCATCACAGATGAGACACTCGGGACGCCAAAATAAATAGAATCGATTAATAACGTTCAATCCCAATGATGTCGGTAAAGTATTTCGAACCAACACGAGACATAAACTTTGGGCCTTAGGACCTTAAAAAATTGAAGACCCCCTACTTAGACTATTTGACCACCAAAGGGGGTCAATTAATTAATTAATTAATTATAATGTTTAATTAGCTATAACTTTAATTCTCAAACAATAATAAAATATCAAGTTACATCTATAAATTCTGGTATCTAAAAAAAAAATTAAGTCATAGTTTAACCTAATAATATTTACTCAGCATATAATCTCCTTTTTAAGCACGATCAAGTTTACCCTTCAGCATTGCCACAATACTTCATTAACTTGAATAGCTTGTACTGTAGTTAACTAGCCTTCATATCCCAAAGACACCAAGGTAAGAAGGTGGGAGGGGGGGGGGGGTTAAACTTTANGGGGGGGGGTTAAACTTTATAAGAAAATTATAACCCTGACGCCGCTCGTAAATTTTCTCTCGCCAGTTTCTCTAGGTGAGGTAAACACAATAAAGTCATTCCTTTGTGTCAGGAGGAGTTTACTTAGTGCAAGTTTCATGACTGTTCGTGATCCGGATGGGAATACACCGTAGTTTAGAGAGAGAGAGAGAGAGAGTGAGTGAGAGAGAGGCAGAGAGAGTTTATGTGAGGTTCGTGAGGAAAAAGGAAAGGGGTAGTAGCTTAGGTTGATTGAACATCAAACTTTGGTGGCGCTTAATCAATGAATTATCTAACAGAGTAAACGCTATCGTAAATTTGGTGTACACATTTTTACTTTCTCATATCAAGATAAATTATTGTAAACGTGAATATTTTTGACCTCGAGCTTATGATGAATGATTACATTTTATGTGTGTCCGGACCAAAAAAAGAAGAAAAGATTTTACTATTCTGCTTGTTCTCGTGTCTGTCTGTCTGCCTGTTTGCCTGTCTTTCCATCCATACCCAGGTATGTTTGTCCATGGCCACAAATCTGAAACGGTTTGACGAATGTTTTTCAAACTTGACATCTAGATGTTAAAAAGGATAATAATTCGGGATATTTTTTTATTTCTAAAATTAAGGATATTCTGCTGATGAGTGATTTTTTTTAAATTAAAAATTAATCTAAAGTGGCTCAAATTAATTTGTTACACTGGGGCAGAGGGGGTGTCTAGTTTCACCACTGGGGCAGAGGGGGTGTCTAGTTACTCCATTGGGGCAGAGGGGGTGTCTAGTTCCCCCACTGAGGAAGAGGGGGTGTCTAGTTCCCCCACTAGGGCAGAGGGGGTGTCTAGTTCCCCCACTGGGGCAGAGGGGTGTATAGTTCCCCCAATGGGGCAGAGGGATTGTCTAGTTCCCCCACTGGGGCAGAGGGAGGGTCTAGTTCCCCCACTGGGGCAGAGGGGGTGTCTAGTTCCCCCACTGGGGCAGAGGAAGTGTCTAGTTCCCCCACTAGGGCAGAGGGGGTGTCTAGTTCCCCCACTGGGGCAGAGGGAGTGTCTAGTTCCCCCACTAGGGCAGAGAGGGTGTCTAGTTCCCCCACTAGGGCAGAGGGGGTGTCTAGTTCCCCCACTGGGGCAGAGGGGTGTATAGTTCCCCCAATGGGGCAGAGGGATTGTCTAGTTCCCCCACTGGGGCAGAGGGGGTGTCTAGTTCCTCTACAGGAGGAAGGAGGTGTCAAGTTCCTCTTAAGAAGAAAGGGGATGTATAGCTCCTCCATTGTAGGAGGGTGTATACTCGTATAGTTCTTACAAGATAGCTCATAAAGGCGTTTAAGTTATTAAGTAGTCCTGGTGTAATAGCCTATTACTAACCTAGCTTTCAAACCTTCCATTAGTTATAATATAAGCTATATAATTATGGTTTCTACCCAACCTAACTTGGCCTAACCTTTCATGCATTAGTTAATTTTGAAATTTCTTGCACGAAGCTCCTTCTGTCCCCGTGAACTTCAAGGCAACGGCAGAGGGTTACTCCCTGACTCTTGCCTCCCCGATCATTCCTGATAAAAGTGTAGGAACCAGGGACTACTCATAATAGATTCCTTGAGGTGTTGTGGAGGAACCAGGCTCTAACACTAGGACTACTCATAATAGATTCCTTGAGGTGTTGTGGAGGAATTAAACTACATCACTCCAACTACTCATAATAGATTCCTTGAGCTGTTGTGGAGGAACAAGACTATTATACTCCAACTACTCATCATCAGGGCCGTAGTTGTGGCTTGGGGACGCCGGGGTAACAGACAATAACGCCCCCCCCCTCTCCCCTTTCTTATTTTTTCCTCTTCCACCTTTAAATCCCACATTCTTGTTGATGTATGTTGTTAGCTATTGGGTGTTTATGATGCAGTGAAGTTAATACGGAATTTAATATAAAATCATGCAATATGACTAAGGTAAGCGATATCCTTAAGGTAAAATATTTATAAAGTTAAATTGCAAATTATTCTTTACAATTACACTGGGCCAATGCAATCACATATTAAATACAATATTACTACCATACACTTTGGATTACTAAGATAAAATTCATAAATATTAATAACATATTAAAAACAAAATATCGTATCTCGTATGCCTCGTATGATGTATTAGCAGGTCTAAAGGCTAATGATCAAAGTGAATAGTCTCGTATGGCAAACGTTTTAACGGATTGCGAAGGAAAATCAGAGATAGTTAAATATATTGAGACGATATGAGTTTGACTAAAGCTTTAGTCTGCTTTCGATCAAAACATATATTTAAAAAAAAATCTCGTTCAGGGGCCTTGGCTGACTCACTCACTGACATTAATGTTTACCCACTTCCAGATGAGCTAGAAACTTGAAATTTGGTAAAATTATAGCTTATAGCCTGTAACCGGCGGGAAAATTCCAAAAAGTTAAAAAAGAAATATTTAGCCTCCCAAAAAACTCAATGTTGGAGCAACTTTAAAGTCGGAGTGGACCTTTCTCTGGGGGTCTCTTGTGGCTAAACGGTAAGACCTATCAAAAACGGCTCTGGAGTTACATTAGTTTACATCCACTTGCAAAGAAAACCCATTGAGGGTTAGAGGGGTGAAGCCCTCAACGAGTAAAGCGAGTTATTATTATAAAGCTACATTGTGTGATGTTTTGACTCCACAGTCGACGGACCACAATCCTACTAATTAGTAATGGCTACAATGTGGTCTAGGACGTTAGAGAGGGACTAATGGAGGGCAGAAAATAGATATTATGTTTCATAGACGGTTTGACTTATACTTGGAAGGCTTAGCGTGAAACACAAACCTACAGAACCTGAAATTCAAGATCACGACTATCTAATTTATAGAAACCAGAGGAGTTGTCCTGAAGATTTGATGCTACTTCTCCGTAGATAATTACACGCAAGTATGAGCATAATATCCTCGTAGGTGGACACGCCGTCTAAACGTCTGGTTCTCCTAGTCCAGTTTCCCGGTGATGTCGTTGCCAGGGTTAGAATTCTGGTCAGGTGAACTGGGGTTTATTGACTAAATTATCATATCATTCTCCCCTCTACGAAAATTTGCATTTACTCAAAATTCTACCTTCCTATTGCCTAACCCATTAGGGTTATTAAATGGGATTATTACACAGTAATAGACGCAGTGCCAACAAATTAATAGTTATATTTAGTAACAAGCCTAAGCTAGCGACATTATAGCTTCTAATGAATGCTAATACTTATCAAGCACACTATTGACTCGCAATGACCGACAGGCTTGGAAACAAATGAGAGGAGCTTGCCAGGGTTGTTAACATATTTAGGAACTCTATTACATTAATGGTTTCTTAAGTAATTTTATACAATTGGTTTAGCTAGCGATGGGGCTACACCAGTTTTTCGATTCAATTCTCGATTTCGATTCTTAATTTTTTTTTATCTCGATTCTTCGAAACCCGATTCTTACTGTAACAGGCCTTAAATGAAGTGGGAACGACCATATCGATTTATGTTAATAGAAACCAATATGGCTGCCATGATAGGTAAACTTTTTTTGTACTGATTTTATTTTATTATGGAAATTTCGGTAAACAGCTATTAAATATTAACTATACTTTTAAAACAGTTTTGCCTTTACACATTACAATTGTGATTTTAATTTTGGTTTTAAAGTTTTAAAATAAACCTAACCTAACCTATATTATTATTATTATTTAATGTGTGACAGAAAATTTGCAAAGCATTCGTAATATATTTCTTAACACACGGTTGCTTTCTGTTAATATGGAGGTTTATATGTGTCTTTTCTTGAATACATTAGGCTACTACGGTAAATATGTCTACATATTAAAGCAAAACATTAATTTTTAGGTTTTAAAATTTAATCAATGCTTTTATAAGTTTTACTATACAAATATATGGAAAAATTAACGAAAAAGTTAGTTACAAATGGTTTTTAGTACTTGATATTCATTAATCTCTTAATAAAGCATTCACGAACGTTTGTACGTACCTTTAGGAATCGAGGCATCAATAATCGAGGTATTTTCTCGATTTTCGGTCCTCTCGATACCCTTAAAAATCGATAGATATCGAGGAATCGGATTTCCCATCTCTAGTTTTAATACAAAGTAAACTTATAGGTAATGTTTTCAAACCATTTGAACCAATATTCTAATTTATTAGAAAAATGATAAATAGCTAGCGTCTGTCCAAGCCATCACTCTCACACTAGACTAGACTGCCGATGATGTAGAGATCGGGGTTTGAATCTAAGTAGGGTGGACTGAGGGTGGTTTTTCCTAAATGATTTTCCAATCTACTTCCACCAAAATGCAGAAATATATTCTAATTTAAATCTTTATCATCCCTAGTACATTAGCGTAATTAAAACATAAGCATATAACCCGAACGCGTAGTAAGACTTGGCGCTAAAAAACCCCAACAAAAACACTAAAATGCTAAAAATTCCGACCCGGACATAGTGATTAAATCTTCAAAAAGGACCGTCTTATTAGATTCCTACTATGCATTTGTGCGTTAGTTGGTTTATCATACTAGGCAGGAGTATTTTTTATTATGTTTACTTTTAAAAAAATTGATCAATAAACTTCTAAAATAAATGTTAACTCTCATTGCTTAAAAAATAACAATTTTCATAATAATAACATTTTTAATTACTTTTAGCTTCATTTTTTTTTTAATTTTCATAAAATAAGGAACTATATGATTTTGGTAAAATTACACAAACTTTACCGGCGTATAGCTAGCATTTTTAGGTCTGAATATATTTACCATTCAAGCCTTGATAACGGTTGAAAACTTGGGAGACGATCAGACCCTATTCGATCACTTTGAAGAGGCATTGGTTCAAATCTTGGCCACTTTAATTTTAACGGTGTCTTATTACCCGTTAGCGCTAAACCTGAATTAAAAATGCGCTAACGGAATAAAGAAGAGAAAGGTATACATATAGAGAAAATGTACAATCCATTTACCCTTAAAGTTAGCAAGCTTACCTTGGCAAAGCTAATAATATAGGCCCTTGTAATTCATCAAGGATAGATGGGATACACACAAATCTGCGTGAAGTGATAGTGGGAAACCACTAAGGAAATATATCTGCCAATATACTGGAAACTGTTGGTTTTATAAAAATATATTTCAAATAAAGGTTTTTCAGTTTTAATGATAAATTATTTCCTATCTCAAATAGTTGCATAGTTATGGACCAAATGTTAAATGTAATGTTATGTAAATAATTAAGTACCCTCAAAATAAATGGGTAAATGAGCGTTGCCATTGTTTTATAATGCTAAACAATAACTGGTTACGAAATTTTATCAAATTTGGTACATCCGATTAAAAACAATAGTTTTTTTCCCTCTTTTCACCCTTAGGTAGGCTACCCTTAATTTTAAGGTCGGATAAATAATTCCAAAACTCAATGTGAGGAACCCTACAGAAACCTTAGATATCAAGTCTTAGCCCTATAGGTAGAACTGTTCGGGCTCTAGTTCTAGTAACAGGCAGACAAAATTGCAAAAATTAATTGTTGGCTCAGGTAGTAATGAAACATCCATCAGAACCTCGAGTTAAATTTTTTTTGAAGATCACAATACTTTAACTCTCTGAGGGGTACGAGAAATTAAAAATAATTAAATGTGTTTAATTTATTATTTAAATTATTGGTAAAATAGTTTACACACCCATATATTGTTTGCGGTCTGTTTCAAACCTAGTTTTTTTTTT
>CABFOW010006905.1:0-19513 GCA_902141385.1 Timema californicum
GCGGGCCACCCAGGGCTTATACTTCTGAGGACGTATTGTTTGCTATTGAAACTTTTAGGTTTTCTTGCGTGTATTTATACTTTAGATAAATGTCGAATAGTAAAATAGTGTCAATGTCATTGTTTAAGGCGTGAGCTGTTGACTCACCCGATGTTGAAAATCATGAGGAGGGGTTGTCTCTATGCTCATGTTGACAATTGCCCCTTTTTTGTATTATTTGTTATTAGGGAACTGGAGACCTATTTGTAAGGGTTTTTGTTGCTGTTTTCCGAAGACGCCATTTTGAATGTGTCTAATTCTAAGGAGCTGCCTGTTGCTATTGTTGTCGTAAGGCCCTTCAGGCCCCGGCAGTGTCCCTTGTGCCTTGCAGCCCTTCTGGCTTGTGGTTTCTCTATTACTCCTAAGTGTCACTCCCCCATTGNAGTTGTATCATGTTTTCTTTGTCAATAAAATTGTAACTCTCTTGTGCTTACCTCTCTCTGTCATTTCTTTTGTGGGAAAATGCTGAGGGTAGGTTACAATTTTGTATTTTGAACCAGTGAACGTTTGACACATTTAATGACTTTGTGACTATGAGCCTGTCAGCAACAGACTGTACATCATAAAAATCGTCTTGATTCATTTGAGTAACAAGAAGTGGTTTCTTATGTCGAGTAGTGATTATTAGTTCCCTGAGATCTTCAGGTACCATTGGCTTAGTGATTCGTTTCTTCTTTTATATTTGTACAAAGTCAGAGTAACAAGCCATAAAAGAGTGTCCACTCATTAGAAACTTGTGGTTGATTTCATTGAAAGTACCCTTGCTGACAAGGTAGACCCACAAGAAAATAAGAGCTCCGGTATTATTCTGGCCCCAAGAGTTGTCGCTCCATATATTAAGGATTTTCTTGTTGGTAACACCGTTCCTCAATACATTCAGGACACATGAAGCAGTTTCATTTGCTTTTCTACCGGTTGTTCCTCCATCCCAGACACACATATACGCGTTGTTAATATCAACAATGTGAATAGCAAAATTAAAATTTGATAGCTGCCTTGAATAAAAAATCTGAGAATGAGTTAGGGCTGGTGTGAAAAGGACTTGTTGTGAATCCATAGAAGCTGTGCATTCTTCACTAAGAGGTAGTTGGACTTCTTGCTCATATGTGTTCATTGCAGTAATAGCCTGCTCAACTCGACGGCGATGCATTTCTACTTTTATTTTATGGCCTGGACTTTCTGTTCGATACAAGTGTCTGTTCGAGAACGTCCAAGCCCCAATTTCGGAAAGTTTTTTAATTTAAAACTTTGATGTAGTGACGATAAGAAACAATGATGTTTGAATAAAGGTGTTTAAAAGTGAGGAAGACATGGTTCAAATTGAACCTGCCATAATGACTTTCACCACGTGGAAACGTGTTTATATGATCGATCACAGTTTGTTCAGTTTTCAGAGTAAATTTCCTGTGTTTTTTTACCACTACTAACGACCAGTCTAATTTCTTTTTTTCCGTCATCTCTTGTATCCTCTTTTGGGTTAAGGCAAATATTTCAGAAAATGTACCACGATAAACCGAAACAATATTTCCTTTACCATCCGGCACAGAATAGAAAACAGTTGCCTGTCGTCGACTCTCACACGATTTCTCAGATTTCCCATGCCTCCTTATCGCCTGTGTAATTGTCATCAATCCCAAAATATATGTCCCTTGATCTTATTTGTTCATCTTATATAATTCAAACCCACCTCGGTGGCGTGGATAGCTAACGTGCTTATCGTGTTGAGCTCGAATGCTGAGGACGGGGAGATTGAGGTTTGAATCTCGGTCGGGTGAACTGGGGGTGGTTTTTTCTAAATGGTTTTCCACTCTTCCTCCACGCAAATGCTGGTTCACTTCCTCTAATTCAACCTTCCCAATTCCTAATCCATATGAGTAATTAGTACTTAAAGCGTATAACCCGAACGGGTAGTAAGACGCAGTGCTAAATATTATTACTATATAATTCAGAGAATAACTTTTGTTTGCAATCAGCAGTTAGAGACTTACATTGATATTTACATTTACAGATTACCTGGAACACAAATATAGTACCTACTTTTAGGTTAAGTGAAATGTTTATTCGCATATTTTGAAGATAAAAAGAGAAGTCTGCATAAATAACTAAACTGTATATTGTAACCATAACAATATTCATAAAGAAAAAAACCTAAATAATTAATGATAAAATAAAAATGAACTTACATTATGCTCAG
Source organism: Timema californicum (assembly GCA_902141385.1). NCBI lineage: Eukaryota > Metazoa > Arthropoda > Insecta > Phasmatodea > Timematidae > Timema > Timema californicum. The sequence goes on from CABFOW010006905.1 coordinate 2,234, forward strand.
GTGTTTTTTTTAAACTGGAACACTTTTATTTTTAGAATAAAGTTCTTCCAAACCTCTTGCTTTTAAGTCCTTTCTGAGTAGAGATTTATTCACGCACCCCTTTTTACGTTGATTTTTATAATTACTATCAGTTGGAGTAACTTTCATTTTGACGTTTCAAAACACAAAGAACATAGTGGCTTACTGTATAACCCTTGTGGCACATAGAGCGTTTTAAATTACATCTACAAGATGGACATAGCACTTACGCATTCTTGCAGTGATTTCCAACACTTCACAAAATAATCTGGCACTTAGAAACCAATATAAGTGAATTGGAATTGGAACTTATTCAAGATTTCATAAGTTTTTAATTTTTTTTTTGTCACTTAGAGCGTTATTTAATTACACTCTTCAATTCTACTTTAATTAACTTATCAATACTTAGACTCATGTTTCGTTCCCGTATCGATATTGGATCCTCGTTTCAATATCGAAAAAGACTAGATGGCTAATTAAGCGCAGATCGGGGTTCGAATACCTGTCAGGTATACTAAGAGTGTTTTTTACAAAATGGTTTTATACTCTCCCTCCACGTTGATGAGGGTATATTACCTCTGAAATTCTATCTTCCTCATATATAATCCTTAGATAAATATAATAAAAAATAATTAGGTTAACTACAATTTGACTTTACCACTCCACAGAATACATACTACAAAGGTAGAATTTTAAAGAAAATTTACCCGCATTTGCATGGAGGAAGAGTTGGAAACCATCTAGGAAAAGCAACCTTCAGTAGACGTGACTGGTATTTGAACCCCATGTCCCCAACATCAGCCGTATAGTCTACTGAGAGAATGACAATTTAGACAGTGCAGCCACCATAGCGGATGAATAATAGTTGCATTTATATACATACACACTTGATTTATCAGAAGGGAAAAGGTATAGGACTGAATACACTTACCTTTTGAAAATAATTAATTATATTTGAAGCCTTACTTTTCATAACAGGCTGCCGGTACGGAGAAATAACACTATTGATGGGCTCCTCAAACTTGCCTTGAGAATAATTCTGTACTTTTGCTTCTTCCCATTTCACTACAACATCTTTTTGAGACTCTTACATTGTTTCCTTTTTCTGGATATAACTTTTTATACGCAAGCAATGAATACGTCTCCTCTTTTTGAAGAAATTATTTTTATTTTTGTAGAAACAAAAGCGATTATTCACGGCTTATGTAAAAGAATGTGCAGTACGAATCTAAATTATACTCAAACTCAACAATACTTATAAATTAAGGCCCCTTATACTGACAGCTGTAATCCAACTAAAAGCACGTGAAGGGTCAGTAGATTATAAAAATGAATATGAATATAAACACGTCACTGTCATCCGCATGAAAATATGCTTTTTTCCAATTTTCTTGGCATTTGTATTCTCGGGCAGACAATGTCACCTAAGCGTATTAGAAATATTAATGAATAAAATGTAATTGCTAAACTTCCATTTTCAACGCCACACATATTCGGGAGTTATCTACAAGTGTGTTAATCAAAGGTGAAAACACGAACAATAATATTATTTTTGAACATTATAATTTGAGTGTAATATCTGTGTTACGTAACACTGTGATGTATTCCACCGTCCCCTAATACAACAGCATGTAGACATTAGATATCACTCCGCCTCGTGAAAGCGTTACGTGGTTTATGGACGACCCCTTATTGATATCCTCTATCTAAAGTTACAGCGGCAGATCCCGTCAACAGACGTACGGTTTTGCGAACTATTCCGGTGGCTGCATGGTCTAAGACCTCACTTGCGTGTTAGACTAGGCTGCCAATGACAGGGAGATCGGGGTTCGAATCTTGGACAGGTGTACAGAGGGTAGTTTATTCAAAATTGTTTTACTCTCTCCTTCCACACAAATTCAGGTACACTTCATTTTAATTCAACGTGCAACCCCAAACCAATTAACGTCGTTAGTACACACGTGTATATCCTGAACACGCAAACGGGTATTAGGACGCAGTGCAAACATAAAAAAAGATAAAGACTCTTTCGATGAAAATTAGACTATAGAAGGTAATAAATAAAATTATTGAATGACTCTTGAAATTGATATTTTCACAAAGCACTCTTTATAGACCTCCAGGAATGTGAGCAGAAACATGGCTTGGAAGGAATTCTGCGAGACAATTTTGTTCAAGTGATATTTCTTAGACGTACTGTAATGTACTGTACATTGTGGTGATTTATGAGGGCGTGACATGTGCAACCCCTGCCCCTGAGGGTAGTTTCTTATATAGCGAAGCTGGAAACCTGCCACACTCACCAATCTTTCCTACTACCGAGAACCAACGCTATCACTCACAATCACTCACAATCACCACAATCACCACAATCACAACAATCACTCACAATACCTCACAATCACCACACTCACAACAATTCCCTTCAAGAATAACCAACGCAGTGGTGTAGTGTTCAGTACACCTGGACATGAGCTTAAGGGTCCCGGGTTCAACTGCCAGCTGGTACTGTAGTATTTAGTTTGGTCGGTTGGTATTCTCCTTAAAGCTGGGTGGAATCTAATAGTGTTGACATTTCACGCCTGCACGCTGGAAGCCAAAACTGTGACGTTTCGTTTCTCTGGTTCTATTTTCATGCCTGCACGTTGTTCGCCATGGAATCATTAATAATTACATATAACCATATTTTTACACACACTGGAACCTCAGGTATATTTTATAATAGAAACACAGGTCTATAAACTATGTTTGATATATTCAAATGGAATGACAATCGATTATACAATCTTTATCGCAGTCGGAATTTTATTATTATTATTATTATTATTATTATTATTAGCACCACGTCTTACTACCCGTTCGGGTTATACGCACTTACGCTAATGTGTAATGGTAGTGTGATTGTGAGATGAAATGGAGGACCTACCGTTTAACGTGGGATCCGAACCACGGTGGAGACATGGCACTCCCCACATTCACAAGATGTCTTGTCAGAGGTGAAGGAAGGGTTTGATAATCAGATAAATCTGTGCCGGGACCGAGGATTGAACCCTGGCCTCCAGCACAGAAGTCTGACACCTTACCCCTAGACCGCCAGGTCACCCCACAGTCGGAATGAAAGTATTTTAATAAGGGAGAAGGTGTAGAATCAGGGAGAAAAGCATACAAGCTCTACTGGCACGGGAACCTAAAGGAAGCATGAACCGGTGTAGCGTTTATCATCCGTAAGAACCTTGATGCAGTGTCGGGTCAGCGAGAGACTAACTTAGCGTGGTCTAGGGGTAAGTATCAAACTTTTGTGCTGGGAGTTTGGGGTTCAATCCTCGGTCCCGGCACAGATTTATCTGATTGCCAAATCCTTCCTTCACCTCTGACAAGACATCTTGTGAATGTGGGGAGTGCCATGTCTCCACCGTGGTTCGGATCCCACGTTAAACGGTAGGTCCTCCATTTCATCTCACAATCACACTACCATTACACATTAGCGTAAGTGCGTATAACCCGAACGGGTAGTAAGACGTGGTGCTAATAATAATAATAATAATAATAATAATAATAAAATTCCGACTGCGATAAAGATTGTATAATCGATTGTCATTCCATTTGAATATATCAAACATAGTTTATAGACCTGTGTTTCTATTATAAAATATACCTGAGGTTCCAGTGTGTGTAAAAATATGGTTATATGTAATTATTAATGATTCCATGGCGACAACGTGCAGGCATGAAAATAGAACCAGAGAAACGAAACGTCACAGTTTTGGCTTCCAGCGTGCAGGCGTGAAATGTCAACACTATTAGATTCCACCCAGCTTTAAGGAGAATACCAACCGACCAAACTAAATACTACAGTACCAGCTGGCAGTTGAACCCGGGACCCTTAAGCTCATGTCCAGGTGTACTGAACACTACACCACTGCGTTGGTTATTCTTGAAGGGAATTGTTGTGAGTGTGGTGATTGTGAGGTATTGTGAGTGATTGTTGTGATTGTGGTGATTGTGGTGATTGTGAGTGATTGTGAGTGATAGCGTTGGTTCTCGGTAGTAGGAAAGATTGGTGAGTGTGGCAGGTTTCCAGCTTCGCTATATAAGAAACTACCCTCAGGGGCAGGGGTTGCACATGTCACGCCCTCATAAATCACCACAATGTACAGTACATTACAGTACGTCTAAGAAATATCACTTGAACAAAATTGTCTCGCAGAATTCCTTCCAAGCCATGTTTCTGCTCACATTCCTGGAGGTCTATAAAGAGTGCTTTGTGAAAATATCAATTTCAAGAGTCATTCAATAATTTTATTTATTACCTTCTATAGTCTAATTTTCATCGAAAGAGTCTTTATCTTTTTTTATGTTTGCACTGCGTCCTAATACCCATTTGCGTGTTCAGGATATACACGTGTGTACTAACGACGTTAATTGGTTTGGGGTTGCACGTTGAATTAAAATGAAGTGTACCTGAATTTGTGTGGAAGGAGAGAGTAAAACAATTTTGAATAAACTACCCTCTGTACACCTGTCCAAGATTCGAACCCCGATCTCCCTGTCATTGGCAGCCTAGTCTAACACGCAAGTGAGGTCTTAGACCATGCAGCCACCGGAATAGTTCGCAAAACCGTACGTCTGTTGACGGGATCTGCCGCTGTAACTTTAGATAGAGGATATCAATAAGGGGTCGTCCATAAACCACGTAACGCTTTCACGAGGCGGAGTGATATCTAATGTCTACATGCTGTTGTATTAGGGGACGGTGGAATACATCACAGTGTTACGTAACACAGATATTACACTCAAATTATAATGTTCAAAAATAATATTATTGTTCGTGTTTTCACCTTTGATTAACACACTTGTAGATAACTCCCGAATATGTGTGGCGTTGAAAATGGAAGTTTAGCAATTACATTTTATTCATTAATATTTCTAATACGCTTAGGTGACATTGTCTGCCCGAGAATACAAATGCCAAGAAAATTGGAAAAAAGCATATTTTCATGCGGATGACAGTGACGTGTTTATATTCATATTCATTTTTATAATCTACTGNCACTAGACTAGTTCAACATTAAGCTAGACCCGAGTGTCACACTAGACTAGTTTGACATTCAGCTAGTCCTAAGTGTCACACTGGTCGGAAAATCTTCACCTTCCCTGACAAAGTGTTTTTTCCTGAATGTCGCCCAATTTCTCTTCACGTAAAAGCGGTTGCATTTTTTCTAAGATCTCCCTAACTTGTCCCTGACTCATTAACTTGTGTTATTAAGGGATCTATCCGCTATTTAGGAATAGGGAATGTAGTAGATTAAATGTTCCCGGGGATGGAAATTTTCAGTGGTAAATCCCTTTCCATGCACCGAACGAAGATTTTAACCTCGTCCTTCCCATAACCGGCAACCCATTATGTTGGAGTCGGACGCCCTGGACCATGTGATCGATAATGTGGGTAAGCGTGTTACTCGTAATTGTCACTAAATCAAAATTCTCACACATAAAATAGCTTGCACACTTTGGTAATATCGATTGCTAATGGTGTGTTACCGAGCGTGTTTTCACTTTGTCCCCAGGTCGTGTAAGAACAGTTGACTAGCGTCACCGCGTAGTTGAGATTTACTGGCGGATACTACATCCCGTCATCCGAGTCCCATCAATTATTCCCCTATTGTTGGGATTACTAACTTAGGGGATTACATCCTCCGGTGAAGCATCGGAGTTAACTTCAAATTAGCTGCCTACCTATTGAAATCAGACTAGAAACCGCCACTGGAAGAGAACTGTATTAGTTATAAGGCTCTAGAACCAATTACATAAATTGAGGTTAAGTATGGCTTGCTGTTTGTATTTTAACAAAAAAATGGTGGTTTTATTAATATTAGCATGTGCTATAATCTATAAATACATAGTAAGGACTAATATCCTAATATCACAATAATCTACGAGTATTTAAACAATGCAATTTTATCTCAACATGAACTTAAAATGTGTTTGTTAAGCCCCTCTGAGTGAAATTATCCCCGAGAACCACAGTTTGTCTCCTAGATAGTAGTTTAAACTAAGGTAACAAACATCATATCCTCTCAAGCAAGAACTTTTAATATTTGAGAAGAGAACAGTAGATTTCCACTTACACCAACTTTGAGATAATCCTATTCTTGACAATCCACGAAGAGGACTGACTACCTGCGAGTAACCGCCATCATCCAGAAGTTGAATACATCTCTTACAAAAGGTCGCCGTGCGCTCGTTTAACTCGGGGAGGTCGTTAATGTTTTGCTGTATCTATAAAGGTGTGTTATTGTCCTTCTTACATAGTTATTATAACAATGACTCAGAGTTTTAGATGTTTTGTGTTTAGTTGTTAATATTTAAGTAAATTTAATCCTTTCATTCATCTTATAGGAACGTGGCTTCGGGAAGCTTCGTGTAAGATCGTGATGGTCGTTTGTACTTTCTCGATATGCAGTTCTAGCAAATAACATACTGTGACAAACTGAAAATTATCTATTTTGTTGACTTTTAGTGTTCGTTTTTTACGTTCTCTCTTGTTATTAATAATTAATTAATCAATTGTATCTAGTTTTATGATAATCCAAATTTCAATTAGGAATTAATTTGTCGAGATTATAATTATTTTATTGGTACTATAATATCTAAGACCTTAATCTGACTGGGCGAACCATTTGGAAGAAACATCCCAGAATGCAGTTGGAAGACTTCGTGTATCAACACTATTTAGCAGCGTGTTTAAATACTACGCTGTTTACAACATTGATATAAAGTCCGCCATGGACCATCGAATTAGCTACAAGTAGTCTTGATATCTGAGAGAAATTTGATATGAAGGTCCTCAATACATTTTCTAGATTACTTAGCAGTTATCTCACCTGTATTCAACATTTACTGGTAATGTTCAGCAACTATTACCATTTTCCCCAGAATCGAATTGGAAACAACTTAGTGATGATGATGATAATAATAATAATAACTAACATTGTTAAATAAAAATGAGTTGTTTTATTCAGATTAAAAATTTATTGGTTAATTTCTAATCCAATAAACTAAAAGTATTCATAGGTAAAGTAACTATTATGTGTTAATAACAACTAATAATTTTTTGTGGAAGTGTTTTACTCGTCATAAGCTGTTTTTATAAAAGATGACGATTGCGTAACTTAACCTTCAAGGATTATTTCGTTTAAAGGATCCCCCAAAATGATGAAATGTCTTGTCACAAAGTATTATTCATGTTTTTTTCGCGAACGAATGTGCTTGACTTGAACTATCTGGATTGCAGTATATTTTACCTATGTCTTAGCAACACCGTAACTGACATTAAAATGAAGCTATATACAACCAAATTATGACGTCATATATTTCTAGCACCACAAGTTACCCACGTGGCTACTTTATACGCCTGATATTATCTCTTGCTTACTAAGTTAATTACAAACAAAAGCAGAGTAAACAACCTATGTATGTACTAAAATTAGAAATAAAAGATTATATCAATTAGGCACATTTTTTGGTTGCTACAAATTTTATTGCCTTTCGGGCTATTCGCAACTTACACAATATAATTTAAGAGTACTCGATATAGTGTAACAAACCAATTTACATACAATTTTTACTTGTGTGTGTGTGGATTTAACGATTTAGATTAGATTAAATTTCTTAGATTTAGAACAATATTTTTATATTTTATAACTTTTATAAATTCTATACTTTTTATAGAGTATTTTCTAAGTTAAATACATGGTGGTGTAACTAAGGTAAGTTTTAGTATGTCTTTTTGACGATTTTTAAGAGAGCGCCCTCCCACAAGGTATACTCACGAGCCAACACTGTGAAAAGGGTTAGATCATAATCTTAAATAATTACATGAAAGTAGCATGTCTCTTCCTAGTCTTTACTCAAATATACATCTATATAAATCGTAAATAATGAATGCTCGATGTGGTTGATCAATAAGAGAGAAATATGACTCGTGGACAAACACACGCTAATTTTGTTGATACGAGCTCGAAATTTCTAGAAAATAGTCCCTCTATCGACCAAGCTTGGTCAGAAAGCACGACTTGTACATTCCTTTGGATCGTGGACTGTCCTCTAACTCACGTGGCATATACACATTACATTGGCTACAAACTTTCACTATCACAATTATGATCTGATGGACACCACTTGTACACACGAAAAAACATTAAATAACAACTCAATAAACTTTAAGTTCTTACATTAATTTAGTATTAGTTTTTATTAATATTATTAATACAACACATTTCATAGGTTAATATAATTGCAGACAAGTGCTTGATATGAAATCATCTTGGTTTACTTTTCAATCACGCCGCCAAAGTAGCTACTCGGCTTAAGCCATGTCTATTCAAAGTTATTGTAATTTTGAAATTACCAGCACTCATCACTAGACAACTACAGTAGCCCCATGGCTTCTTTGGTGCTGACTGACAGCTCACAGCTGACTTCTGACAGTCAACATTTAGGTATACACCTAAATTTTGACTGTCAGAAGTCACAGCTGCTAAACAGATGTTTTTGCAGATCAATTGGTTTGGCGTAGGGATACATAATTTGGTCTGGTAACTTTTCAAAGCCATCAGCTCTCAGCTGTGAGCTGTCAGTCAGCACCAAAGAAGTCGTGGGGCTACTGTATCTATACCCTATTGAAAGCGCACGCCAGTTTCAAACATGGGAGGTTTCCTATTTAGCGAATTGAGCAAAACACTGTAAAATGTCATAAAAGATCTTGAATTTGTTGGTGTGCCACTTAAGAAACCTCTGTTTTATGACATCTTCAAAGATACTACCATTTGAGACGAGTTTAAAATTAGTCCTATTAGCCCGTGCTATTTGCGAGGTTTTCCTTGTGTTTAGTACTATTACGTTATTAGCAAAATAGCATTATGTGAACCATACTCAATGCTTAGCGCATAACAGTCTCGTAAGTATGCCAGTTCTGAATATTAGTTGTACAATTAGTTTGAATTAATCGTTATGTAATACAAAATGACGCGGTGATAATATAAAATACGGCCTTTATGTACAAAGGGTACAGCTATTTCGGGCCACAAAAGAGTAACATTTATTTGAAATAGATAGTCTGTCTTGATAATATGACATACATAATATAATTATTTTGTTATATTTTAACAGTTACATTATTTTAATTTTATAATGAATTAAGAAATTTATTTTAGTGACCTATGAATATTTATAGAGTATTTCTACTTGTTTGATGACTGATGTTATATGATAGTCGGTACCGAAATAAAATGAATTGTTAAGTGATGATAAGACATACGTTGCAATGAATTAAGATATTAAGTTTGGAAGTGAGAGCCGTGAGGTGGACTGGATAGAAACAGATATAGTTGAGAGTGTGAAAATTAGCATTCGTGGTCTGAGTGCGTGAGTATATAAGTGTTGATTATTTCCCCCGAATGTTTGGAGGCATCTTACAGTATTACTAACGCTTCCCAGTCAAACAACAAATCTTCCTTACAGCGAGACCATTAAACTCCTCCTCACTATGTTCATTGTCGATAGTTGAAGCTCTTCTCAACGTTCATCTTGATATTCCTGTGGAACATAAGAAGCTGCAGATTATGATGGATTTATTATTCAAAGATACCATTTTTTTAGGTGTACTTTCAGGATTTAAGTCTTTATAAGATTTGCCTAATTAGCTTAATTTAATTAATGTAACTCAATAAAAATACTATTTCTTTCTCTAGTGCTCTTTAATTTTGGCTAGGTCAACCATTAAATTATCTATTACATTTTCCAAAATAAGCATGATGGCATTTAAATATTTTGGAGTTGGGTTTTGTTTATTTCCTTAACTTTTCAGTTTGAGTCCTATATCTCAATATCCAAGGTTGAATTTTTTTTCCACGCTCATATTAATATCTTTGGGAGAAGAGAGAACATATTTAAAATACCATCTTTACAAACACCAATCTTTTCTCTCTTAATTTTGAATGTTACAAACATAACAGGTAAACATTTTAATTAATGTTGAAAATTGTTACCTATACATGTGAATCCATCTTGGGACCTTTGAACTTGGCGTGCCAGTTCTTTGCCACTGAGCTACCCAGGACTCATCCATGTTCATGATTATGTTTGGATGTCAGTTTAGGGCAGCGACTGTGCTGAACGCGTGAGCTGATTGGCTACTGGACGGCGTTCAGAAACTGGCATCTCGGGATAGTACAAGCAGCAGCATAAAGTTGACTATTGCTATATCTTACAGGTTCACACGTCCACCACAGACTCCGCCTTAATCTCTCAGTGATGAATTACTCTAAGCACGGACAGACTAGACAGAACTCTGGACTCTGGATAGCTCAGCGGTATTGACGCGTACCTAGTATTTTTTCCAGATATTTTCCTGACAGTTTGTAAAATAAATATCAAGTGATTTGACGGAATACAAACAAATTGTTATTATCGATGTATTGTGTATCAGAATGACAGCGGTAGCAATACTTTGAATATAAACTATCTTAAATACAGTTATATTGAGTTAAACTATTCTGAATTAAGAAAATTAACAATAAATGATTACATTTTGAAAATTTTATTTGTTGAAAATACACAAAAAATGACATAAATGAAGACCCATAATGATAGTTGGGGGTTTGATTAACTACCACATATTGTAATGCTAAGACTGCGAAAATTAAAATTAGAACGAACAAAGAAATCGGTGGATTATTTTTGTAAAAAGGTGTGTAGCTATATTTCAAGTTTGATAAAAGCGTGTATAACTTTGCAAGTTACCCCCATGCTGAGTAGAAGAAGGTACACTGGGAGAAAGACCCCCTCCTACCCCCTTGATACTCCCTTACCCCCAACGCTCCTAATCTGCAAAGAAGAATACCCAGTGGCTAGATAAGAGGATTACTGGACAGTTGTAAAGTTTCCAACTTTTTTCATATCTACTTTCTAATCAAAAGTGTGATTGCAAAAGTTTGTTACATTATCTTCCTGCTGTGACGCATAATCAGATCAACTTTATCACCATGACTCAATTTGGTTACTTCTTAAAATACTACCTATTTAACTCACTTACTACATGAATTACGATAAAAAAAATACTCGAGTTACCAAATTCCACTTATATTAATAAAAGTCTGATGGTGTATGTATAATGTATACCTGTACAAATGATTGTTAGTACTTCTCAATGATATACAAGCTAAAATTTAGTAAAATTGTAGAGGGACCACTCAAAAGAGGTTCAAAAATTTCAAACAAAAAAACTTGTAAAAGCAAAAATCACCAAAATTAAAAACGTGTTTTAGCTATTTATTTTAATTCGTAGACATTTTATTTGCACTTCAGCTCGAAGGAGAAATTAAAATATAAATTCCAATCTCAAATACAAAGATAAACGGCATATTATAATACTGTGATTGGTTTTTATAGCCCTGTTTGCGGTTTATTAGTAAATAAAAAATGTGTTTCTTTGGCACTTAAAACAAATTCCACAATTACCATAACGTTCAACGTCATTATTTAACTTGATCTTACATTTACATATATGTGTATTCAAACAAATCAGTGACTGGTCTAATTAAAGGTTATGTTGAAAATGAAAGAATATAGGAGGATACATTGACAGAAAGAAGCTGTTTTAGTGAAAAATACATTTTCTCTTTGGCAGAAGATCTTTGCCTTCATGTGTGTGTTGTTAATCAGTTGAGCTTAAGGGACTAATTAACTTTCTTTGACATCTTCATAGAGGACTTTGCCAAGAATCAGGATAGTCATTTTCCATATGCTTTGATTGTACTAAATTGGCTTTTCGGAGTAGTCCTTGTTCAGATTCTTTTTAACTTAATTTAACACTTTAACAAAAAACAAAAAAAACTCTTGAGAGAAAATTACATTGAAATGCCACAGGAAAAATTCACGAAACATTTTAAAATTGGCTAAGCCCAACTATTATTTCAAATTACCATTCTGTTTCCGTAAAATGACGAAGTTGCTCAAATAAATTAAGAGATACTGAGAATTTTAGGAGGGGAGGTTTATTATTACATGAATATGAGATCAGTCGATTGTATCTATGAGCGGGAAAAAAATTAAACCATAAAGTAGTGTTTTTAAACAGTTTCCCCCAAGAATTCTGCCACCTGCTTCGGTGCTGTGTGATCTAAAGCCGCGTCCAGAGTATCTAGCCGATCCTCGAGTCTTCGAGCCTGAACATGACCAGGAGAACATCGAGACTATCGAGCCAAGCATCGAGCCGAACTTTGTCACGTACTTGCAGAAAATCTTTGAAAGTCGTATTTCAACGAAACATCAAAGGATGTTTCAATACTCTGATCAACACTGATTGGACGGTGCTGTGAACCGAATCGCGAACCAGGCACAATGATTGTTTACTTCTTATGGAAACAGGGTCCACAAAGAGGAACGAGAGTTTATGTTTGCACTTTAGGTCCAATTAGTGGTGCACCCAGAAACTTTCTTTGGGGAGTGGGAAGGGGGGCAAACAATTAAGGTTGTGCCCAGAATTGAATTAGGGAGCAGAAGGAATATTCCAAAAAATCTTAATGACTAATTTAAATTTTTTAAATTTTCTAAGAAAAGACCCCGCCAAATAGCTTCTGGGTGGATCCGTTTTTCTTGCAGCCTTTTCCTGGAAAAATCCTTGGAATCACCCTTGGTTGAGGGGCGAAACCCTTTAGTTTTTCAACCAACCCTCCCCCTACACGAATAGGATTCCTCCCCCACTGATTCTTCTCCTCGAGTAAAGCCCTAAATGTGTCCCGGTTTATGAGTAAAAAATTACGCTCAACCTACCATTACGCAAGTTAGAATTGCCCCAAAAGTTACCAATTGGCAAAATTACCGGAACAATAGCTTTTATACATTGTATCTAAACCTTATCACATTATTTAAATTGCTGCCCATAGTTCCCGTTAATAAAATGGAAATAGTATCTAGAGGGATTCAACAGTAAAAAATTTTCTTCGCTTCTAGTGGTTATGGATATTGACTCCTAATCCCCCAATTTTTTCCCAGTAATTTTGCCAATTTGTAACTTTTGGGACAATTCTAACTTGCATAATGGTAGGCTTAGCGTAATGTTTTACTCATAAACCGGGACAATTTTAGTGCTTTACTCGAGTAGAAGAATCAGTGGGGGAGGAATCCTATCAGTGTAGGGGGAGGATTGGTTGAAAAAATAAAGGAGTTTGCGTCCCAACAAAAGGGAATTGCTAGGATCCTTTCCATAAAAATGTGTAAGAAAAACGGATCCACCCAGAAGACATTCGGTGGGGTCTTTTCTTAGAAAATTTAAAAAACGTAGATGAGTCTATAAGATTTTTGGAATATGCCTTGTCCGGATTTTTTAACTACTTTTTAGCACCGCGTCTTACTACCCGTTCGGGCTGTATGCTTAGTAGTAAGTACTTAATGGGTTAGGGATTGGGAACGTTGAATGTATAGGAAAAGAATCCACATTTTCATGGAGAGAGAGAGAGAGTGGGAAACCATTTAGGAAAAACCACCCTCAGCTTACCCGAACGAGATTCAAACCTTGATCTCCCGGTCCTCGGCAGTATAGCTCAACACGAAACTAGTGCGTTAGCCAACTACACCACCGAGGCAGGTTTACATTTAAATAATCTCGAGAGATGTATTGTTATATAACTGACTAATATAGCGGCAAGGAATATAATATAACCCGCTTCGGTGGCCGGATGGTCTAACACGCTACTCTCGCAGTAGATTAGACTGCCGATGACGGGGAGATTGAGGTTCGAATCTCGGCTTGGTGCACTGAGGGTGATTGTTCTTAAATTGTTTTGTTGCAAGATAAAGAATGCTATCGTAAGCTAGGCATCGTCCTATGACTTCCGGTAATTCCTAGTTGCAACAATGTGTTTCTGTATCTGATCATTCTTGGTTTTGAGAACATCCTGTTAAATATGTTGATGAAGTTTCGACTCCCAACAGTATAGTCATGATTTGGCAAATTTTAAAAAATTGAATACCTCTAGAAACTATCTAGAATAGTCCTTAACTGGATTTTTTTTTGAAAATTAGTCTTGTGGTTGGGGGGATGGGGCACTTTCTCTATTTGCCCCCTCCTGGGTGTGCCACTGGACCCATTCAAATTAATTCTATGTTCAAAATCACTTTGTGACATTCGAGTAAAGTTTTTGTATTGATCTGAAATTTCTTGAAATTTAAGGCCACGAAACAAACTATTTCCGCTCACCTTGTGTACAGTTATTGAATTTGCCACCATCGTCCGCCTGTCTTCTTCTCTTTGTTGCTAAGTGTAAAGGTAGCCAATTTTAATTCCTCCCTGGCATCCACTGAAGCATCTGAAGCAAAATGTCTTGCAATAAGGTTCGAGGCTAGGCTCGCGGGAATAGCGCCTGCGTAGCGGTGACATAACAACTATAGCAAACCAACTATTGCGACATCGCTTGGTGAACCGTGATGATCTTTTAAACATGCTAGAGAAGTAGGGATGAGTAAGACAGAGCTTATATAAAATGTATCTGCATTAGTGGGGGAAAATAACCTCAGTACACATAGTTAGGTCTGGAAACTCAGCCTCTCGTTGATAAGACTTGCCTACCATTTAATCAATGTGCCCACCAATTCTTATGCAGGCCTATAATGTATGCATATATATTATAATTTAAAGGCAATTAAAGACGGGTAGCAGTCCAAATTTATAAACAATATACATCTGTCATATTCATTCAATAAAGTCTCATGTTATTTTATTACTTTGTTTTTTTCCCTACGGATCTACGATTATAATTTATAGGTTTATTGTAATTTTAATTAAATACCTGGGTGACCTGGTGGTCTAGGGGTAAGGTGTCAGACTTCTGTGCTGGCGGCCGGGGTTCAATCCTCAGTCCCGGCACAAATTTATCTGATTACCAAACCCTTCCTTCACCTCTGACAAGACATCTTGTGAATGTGGTGAATGCCAGGCCTCCACCGTAGTTCGGATTCCACGTTAAAACTGTAGGTCCTCCATTTCATCTCACAATCACCCTACCATTACACATTAGCGTAAGTGCGTATAACCCGAACGGGTAGTAAGACGTGGTGCTAATAATAATAATAATAATAATTAAATACCTCAATTTAATTTTATATAATTTGTTACAATTTAATATATTATCCTAATTAGTATCTCCGAGTTTACTTTTAACTAAACCTTCATTAGGTTTATTTAGTAGAATAATGTCAGTGTTTATTTTATAATCAATACGGTTTTATTCGTATGTTTCTATTTCCAATGCTACAACATAATCCTTAGTCTAAGTTTTAGTTAAATTAATATTTATTATCCTAATAGTTCTAACATAGACATGATACAAATATTATCTGTTCACTTTAAATTAAAACTAACGGTTCGTTGCAGTGATGGCTGCAGGTTATGTCATTAAAATGTGTTCAAAATCGTTTTAGTGGATATCATTTCATAGAAAGAGGACTCACTTGACTTTCTAGTTATAAGCTTACTCGTCAAAGGTTATCAAATTTAAATAGATGTTTATCTTTCAGTGTTTAATTTGAGACAAAACGTATATTTTCCCCCTTCACACCACGATACGCACTTTAAAACGACCCCTTTCCCGGTTCTCTATCTATTTGTTGCCCCAAACCCCTCAAGCAAGAATTGGGTTGTTAGCCTATTATATTTATCCAAAGATAAATATTTTACTTACCGATACACAATGATAAACAAACCGTGGTTTCCATGGTGATGTAAACAAAGAATGAATGCACACTGGACATAGCAGAAAAGCTAGAAATTTGATATAAAAATCGTGTTTACCTTGGAAGATAATATTTTTTCCGACAACAAGGGCTCCTACCTTTTAAAATGAGTGGTCGTTTGTCAACATTCCAACACAAACCAAGCTAAAGTTTATTTGGTCCAAGAAACTAATTTATATGTTAATACACTTGTATTATTTTATTTTGTCAATAGTATTGTATTTTCACCCCATTTGGTTGATTTGAAAATACTTAGGTTATAAATTTGGGGATTAATACTAGCCGTTATTTTATTCAGTTTATTCTCGTGTGTCGTATTTTTAGTTTTTCGTGTAATATACTACATATTATTTCTATAATAATTATATAGTTATTATAAATATTTAGCCTGTTTTATGAACACTTCTGATAGATTTCAATGATGAATAGTGTCCTCCATGTAAATTTTTTTTTTAGCACCACGTCTTACTACCCATTTGGGTTATAGACTTCCACGTAAATAACTTAATCAATATGACAATAAACATATATATATATATATTTTTTCACAATAATACTTTTAAGAAAAAACAGAAATCTATTGGGAGGTTTCTTTATTGATAATAATTATTATAAGTGTTATGGAGCTTACTTCTAATTCCTTTGCATTTTATACTTTTTTTTCACTCTTGGGTGTGGTGTATTCTTGACACTGTATAACTCATAATTTCATTTGCTTTTATGTTTATTATTTATTTTCTACTTTATTTTACATAGCTGTAATTTGTTTTTATTGTATACATTAGAGTTTTACTCAATTTGTTCATACAGCACAGAACTACTACTACTAGTGGTAGTAGTAGTAGTTAATGTAATAGTGGCATTACTGTCGTCTTGCTTGGTCCAAGATCTATCATGACGATCGGTTATTTTTATAGATACATAGAGTTAAAATACTTTAAACCATATTTACAGATCCATGTTTATGTTTTTAAACTGTCACAATTTATTTCGTACTTTTATGAACAGAGTGAAGTAATTTTTAGCTGTGGCAATTACATCTAGGCGATATTAAATATATATTTTTATGAGTTAAAAATAAACTAATTTCTCACAGTCAACTGTTAACGTATTTACCTTTAAGGAAAATCCTGAATTTTTAACAAGAAAACCTCTGACAATAATCTAAAATAGCCATTATAACATAACTACTTTATAAATATTTCAACATATCTACTATTTAAAAAACTAATATTTCTTAGTAACCATTTCTATCCATGGCATACATTCGATACTTATTTAACAATGTTTTTTTAATCAAATTGTAATGATATTGGTTTGGATTAATCTAAATTATGTAAAAAGTCATGGATGAAGGTACATTTTTATTTAAAGTAATATATGTAAAGTATCCTTTTAAGATTCATCCATGAAGAAACACGAGCTTCTCAGAAACAATGTGAAAAGGATCTCACCACTAAAATATATTTT
>CABFOW010006906.1:0-13525 GCA_902141385.1 Timema californicum
GGGGGGGGGATGTTACTGGAGTTTTCAATAGCCATTGTTTTATCATGTTAGATAATGAGGTCTCTTCTACCTTATTACTAAGTAATACCAAAATAATTTTCAAAGTGGATTTAAAAAAATATTCTCTAACTGCTTCACGTTTTATTGTCCGACGTGATATTCTTATATTATTTTAGGGAAAAGAAAAAACTTTAGGAAATGTAGTTTTATTTTCTTGTGGAGAGGAGAAAAAGATATTAATTAAAATCTACCTCAATATATTAACTCATGACTCAATACCCGACCTCCGTCATCACCAAAAAACAACTAATAAATGATATTGAGGCCTTTTCCCACGAGCTCACTGGTTTGGGTTTTTGTTTAATTTAAGTTATAATAAATAATTTAAAAAAATCCTGGTTATTAATTGGAGTGAGGAGCGTTACTAACAATAATGGAAACGTATTAGATATTAAATGTTTAACTTAATGTCGAATTAAAGTTGATTGGATATTATGGAGTTGATTTGTTACATTAAATAAATAATTATACAATGAATTTCATTAAAAATGTAAACAATAAAATAAAATAAAACACATTAAAACTGATGAGCTATGAAATGTAATGTACATAATCAGACAATATTTAACTTTATGAAGATAATATGAGCTATAAGATTGAATGATTAATGATAATAATAGTCTGATTTTATTGGCTTTGTTAAAATTATGATAAGCTAATACAATAGATCGATTTTACTATAAAATAATATGAAATCAAAGGATATTATCATATATTACAAAAAATATTATCATATATTACAAAAAATATTATAAGAAAAGGTATACAAAAAATGACTAGAAAGGTTCTATAAAATCTAAGAATAGAAAAAAAAAAGTTATTTGAAAGTTTTAATTTAGCAGCGGTATAAATAAATGGTAGTGAAATACACACGGACTTTCTCACTCCATTGTTTAAAAATTAATATATTTATTTAAAACTCGTAATTTTTGTGAAATGAAATAATTACACTAAAAAACCCGAGCACAACTGAGCTACATTTACGAAAAACTTTTTTGACACCCGGTTTTAGATTTATGAATAAATTTTTGAAGAAACAATATCTTCATTTGTATATTTGGTTAGTCACAAATTGTGAATGTGTAGAATGCCAGGCCTCCACCGTGGTTCGGACTCCACGTTAAGCCGTAAGTCCTCCATTTCATCTCCCAATCACCCTACCATTACAAATTAGCGTGAGTATAACCCGAACGGCTAGTACAACGCTTTGCTAA
This sequence comes from Timema californicum, assembly GCA_902141385.1. Lineage (NCBI taxonomy): Eukaryota > Metazoa > Arthropoda > Insecta > Phasmatodea > Timematidae > Timema > Timema californicum. The sequence goes on from CABFOW010006906.1 coordinate 1,275, forward strand.
TAATAATGATAATAATAATGATAATAATAATGTACATTTGGTCAAATAAAAAAGATCGATTTTGGGTGCACAAGGGTCAACACTTCATAATACTTCACAACTGTTGTGAGGTAATAAATGATAGGTTTCCTCCGGTTTGTTAATTATAGGGTATACATTACAACACTACCCTTACGTAATGTTACAACTAAATATATATGAATTACATGTAATGATTAGCTGTAAATAAACCAGATATCAGTATTAGTGTTAGACGTGTCTAGGCCCACATCCCACTTAGCTGGCTTCACAGACCATACGTTCCCTATCTCAAAATGTTCGGTAGAGTATCCCCTATGTCCTGTTTAATTTGTGCACGCTTTCACTGAAACAATCTGTATATTCGATCCTTAACCTCCAACCGCAGTGCACTTGGTTGTAGCTTTGATCCTATCGTTATCGTTCATCTATCTCCATAAAAATGTGTTATTTTCTAATCCACATTGTCCACATCCTTTTTACTTTGAATTCAAAGTGTTGGTCACCGATAGTCAGTTTAAATAATGGTTCTAACTGATGTTTCAAGTATAATATAGTATATTGATCTAAATAAAATGTTGGGTGAATACACTCTCCTTGTGACCAACATTGTCATGTGCTCTTTTTTTTTTATGACTCTTGAGAATATGACCATACTTTCAAACTAAATGATATGCAATACTCTTTTTGGTTATCCATTTATTTAAAATAACTGGTTTGGATAGAAAAAAGTAGAACCTAGGAGAAATATATTTGCGTGGAAGGAGAGGGGAAAACCACTTAAGAAAATGCCTTCAATATGTCAAGGCTTATCGATCCCCAAAATTCTCACCATTAAAAAACCAAACGGGATGAGGTTGATGTCTTAGATATCCCAAAGGTGCTGATGATACAGATTGTTGACTACGTTCCTAATCATAAAAATAGATATTTTCTTGAAGATAATATTCTATATTCAAATTTATATTTTATTCGTTAGCTCTTAACATATAAATGTTAAGTTTTATTTTATTATTCCAATTGAGTCAAACGAGCTATGTTTATAAAGTTACTGAAATAAATATAAGATCAATTTTAATTAAGGTTGAATTTAAAAATTGACATATATTTTAATATTCTTTCAAAATCTGTCATTTATTCGTATTTGCAAATTATAAAATGTAATTTCTCTAACTACTCAAGAAAGTGATTAAAGTTTTAAGAATTTTCAATTACAGACGGGATTCTTCGAATAAGAAAATTCAACTCCCAAGAGTAGAAAACAAATTTTTCTCAAGATTTAGAAATTTTGTGTATTTTTTTTTTTAAAGAAAACCCCTCCTCTCTCTTCTGAAAAAGATTAAAATGATCTTAAGAAATTGGATGGATGCTCACACAACCAAAGGAAAGTTTTAAAACACGAAATAGAAGTGTAAAAATAATGAGATGAAATGTTACAAAACATTTTTTTAACGATGTATCAACTAGTGGTATTTTTTTAAAGCCATGAATGGTGGTGTATTTAAGCCTTTCAAAGTTTAAAACGTCTACACAAAAGTCACACAAACGTAATTCTATATAAATTGGCTCATTAGCAAGTGACAAATGCACGTGATATATTTAATGTTTAGATTATATTAATTACCATCCTGTATACGAAACGAATATAATATTAAAATTTAATGAGTGTTAAATCAAGTATGGTATCTAAAAGGTTTGTAAGGGTAATTTTTAATAAACTTTAATCAAGGATATGTTCATAAACATAGTTTTATTAGTACTCTCAAAGGCATGCTCATTAACTACAAATTATGTGGAGTGTGCACTATTGTTTATTTATTTATCTTTAATTTCTGTCCTGAGACCTAGACTGTAACTCAGGACCTATGTTACTATGTTTCTCTACCTCCCCTAATTACTAGTTTATCCAATTTAGAATCATTACTTAATTTGATGTTGATTATAGCTCCTAATCTAAGTGTCCCTATTACCCCATCTAATTTTATCCTACAAGGTACAACGTATATCTAAAACATTGCATCAAACTTTGGCAGGTTATTTCTTGGCTGAAAATAGAATAACTCACATCAGCAACCTAGGGTCCATCTTAAATATTAAGGGTGGTATTCACCCCTAAAGATAGAACTAAAAAGGACTGTTGTGTGAAATATTATGAGAACTACTTAGGGTATTACAATGAATCTTTGTATACTCTTTATTGAAACCTTGATCATTAATAAACTTAATGTGCTGTTACTGTAACCCACCTCATCATGTAAAAAAGGGGGGATTGTAACACATTTTTCTGAAATTAAATATGACAGAGTAAGTATTACTAATTTTGACTTAAGATTACAAAACATTAAGTAAAAATTCACAAATAAGGTGTCTTGGAGAAACTGTATAGCTCTCCCCGTTTCCGAGGTAATCACGCATGTTTTATTTCAAAGACAAGTGTTAGTTCTTGACAGGTAAAGAGCCTGTATGGCTGTTTCGTGGCCAACACGCTCTCCTTATCTTAATACGTTAGACTTTTTCTGTGGGTCTTTTCAAAGCCTTGGTGTACGAGACAGCCATTGAATCCGAGGACGACCTGTTAGCCAGGATAGGTGCTGCACGTGATAAGGTTCAAGAAACACCACGTGTTTTAGAAAGATTACGGAAGTCGTTGATACGCCACCTCAATTATTGCAATGACGTTAGGGGCCGCCATTTTGAACACTTGTTATGAATCTGCTTTTGAAGCTAGGAACTAAAACATACAAGAACTACAATTAGTATTTCTTAATTTAGCTTTCAATACTCCAGATGAGTGTAATGATTAAAATCCCACCCAGGTGTGAACTGTGTAAGTATAACTTACTAATGTGATAAATATCAACACATCGGAGCTCATGAAGAAGGAAAAGTGTCTTAGTTTCTCCATAATTACACACAAACCAGCCTTGTTTACCAAATGTACGTGATACATAGTCACACGTGCCGGTAAAAATGGTTAAACGACTGCAGATGCGAAGTAACACTGCGATTCTGGTTGCCTACTTGGCAGGCATTTACTCTTTTCTCTGAGCTCAAACTTGTGTGATTATCTAGAAAACGGGGAAAGCTAGACAGTTTCTCCAAGAAACATTTGTTTGTTAATCTCTAATCCTTGTTTTGTAATCTTAAGTCAAAATTAGTAATACTTATTCTGTCATATTTTATTGCAGAAAAATGTGTTACAACCCCCCTCCCCTTTTTTACATAATGGGGGTGGGTAACGGCAACAGCACATTTAGTTTATTAATTATCAAGGTTTCAATAACTACTATACAAAGATTCGTTGTAATACCTTAATAAGTTTTCATAATATTTCACACAATAGTCGTTTTTAGCTCTATCTTTAGGGGTGAATACCACCCTTATTATTTAAGATGGACCCTAGGTTGCTGAATGTGAATTATTCTATTTTCACCCAAGGAATAGCCTGACAAAATTTGATGCAATGTTTTGGATACACGTTGTATATTGTATATATATATGTATATGTATATTTTAAGAATTTACTCTAGAGATTTGGTTTAAATTTATATTCGATAACTTCTTAAATTATAATTAATTATTTATGTTTATTTTTCTATTAAAAATATTAATATTAGTTTACTGATAATTTATTTTTGAAAATTAAAAACTTTTTGAAATAGAGACTAAAGATTGTGTTAAAAATTGGAATTGGGAGAATATTCTATAGGATAATAAATACGTTTATTGGTATTCCTAAGATAAATAATTTCAGGGTAATTACCTTTAGAAAGGTTTTAAAAGATCATTTTGAATGTCAAAAACTTCCTTGAAAATTGAGTTAAAGGTTTGTATCTAGAAATAGATTTTCATGATATATAATAATATATTTAAAAATATATAAATCATTTAGGGCAGTTTACAAATAACTTATTTTTTTAAAAAAAATCCATACTTTAACATGCAAAAGCTTGTACGATTGTGGCAAAATTTATTTTTGTGAAATGAAAGTCTTAATTAAATTAATATTTCATTTTAGAAAACATTCTAAAGATTGGTAAGTAAGGAGTAATAAAATTGTAGTTAAGACTTCGAAGCCCTTTAAAGTTAAAATTACAAATGTGGTAGGTTGTATAATAAAGCAAGTTAAAAAAGCAAAGCATTTGATAAAATGAGATTTATAATGTCAAAATTATTAGAGAAACATACCATCTACGCTTTTATAAGCTTTAAAAGTATATGATAAAAAGTAGAATTTTAAAATTGTCATTGAAGAATACCATCAGGTCAAATATTGACCATCATCCTTCAGGGCATCAACATCGCCCTCGCAATACGACCTTGGTAATCTTGTTTGCTTATGTTCTTTACATCTCTATTATTTTCTGTTATATTTTACTTTTCTCTTTAACTTTATCGCTTTCCATTCTGGCTTATACCATATTTTGCTTTAATCTCGTTTTCACGCCATGATTATGATACCGTGTATCGAAACATGTCGGCCATAAATTAATCGACGTAATACGCCGATGCCAGCCAAGGAGGAAGAGAACCCTTTACATGTTAAGACTTCGTACCATCGTCTAAATTAAATTTAAAAAATTTATTATGTTGTAAACCATTTTCTTATATTTTTATAACTCCATTACTCAATACTTTCAAATGTTTACACCTGCCAATATTCGTTCTATGTCTGTTTTGATTTTTATCCAATGTTATGTTCGTTAATTTATTACCCTAAATATTGTATATTGTTATATAAATGTTTTAAGGATGATGGTCAATATTTGACCTGATGGTATTCTTCAATGACAATTTTAAAATTCTACTTTTTATCATATACTTTTAAAGCTTATAAAAGCGTAGATGGTATGTTTCTCTAATAATTTTAATATTATAAATCTCATTTTATCAAATGTCTTTGCTTTTTTAGCTTTCTTTATTATACAACCTACCTCATTTGTAATTTTAACTTTAAAGGGCTTCAAAGTCTTAACTACAATCAATTAATATTAACTCTAACTATATATTGAATAATATATTTTCTAATTATTACACAAAATGATGGCTGAAAAACGAGATTACACTATTATATGTACATTTCAAATATTGTTTCCAAACATCAACTATTTATAATATATATAGTCGAGGATATATAAAATATTTTACTTCAATATTTACTTCCATAGTTAATCAACTTAAGCATTAACTGGTATTTTTACAAGAGTTTACAAGGAAGTTTTATGAAATTAAATTAGTTTTTAGTTAAATAAAAACTGGGAAAACTGTTAGTTTTACTATAAAAATATGTGTCTTAGAATTTCAATGTAAATTTTACACAGGTTTACGTTAATTTGTTGTAAGCAGAATGTCTTTGAGATAAAATATATTTATTTCTCATATTTGAAATATTATGAATGAAAGGTTAAATATTTTTTTTAAATACGTGGACCACTTTAACCTAAACCAATAAAAACACAAGATAAACTTTGCTAGAGAAAAGTTTCTCCCATGCAATTATGTATTTATCATAAAGCTGCTAAATTAATGTGAAAAAAGTGATTTACTAGAAATGGCACATAAAGAGTAAAAGAACCGACAGTAAATAATTTAGTTTTACTAGATACTTTATTTTAAGTACTAGCGCTACTTTCTGTCTCCTTGTTAAATGGATGTCAACTCCAAAGAACTGTAAAAGTATTATTTACCGTCGTCTTTAAGATACTGTGTGATGGACTCGGAAGAGTTAGCTTCTAGGTCACGTGATGAGATGTAATTTATGGTGGAAAAGAAGTTACTACAGGGCACATGAAATAAAATAGTTACAAACCTTGTATTGTCATTACGTTATGTTTAATTAGTCGGTAATTAGTCTTTCAACTGAGCCAAGGGTTCAAAAGTCAAATCTTGACACTGCCAAATAATGTAGTTTTGGCAGTTTTAGGATTCACAGTAATGAATTGAAGGACAGGAGACAGGGGGCTTAATAGTATAACGTTAACTTTGTTTTAAGTCATGTTTTTAAATAATAGGTTGGTACATACATAAATTGCTCCTACCCCCACAAAAAATAAGCTTGAGCATAACTAAATAGTTCTCACACTCTCCTAAAGCTAATTTGAACACCTTTCCGGTACATTCTCTCTTGTTTCCTTCCAAATTAGTGTACATGCAAATTGACAAAAATGCAGATAGCTCATGCGGGTATTAAGAGACATTGACCAGCAATAAATTAAAATAAGCTTTAAAACGTTATTAATAATCTACTTACTGCATTTGAACGATCTTATTTATTTAGGAACGTTCGTTGTTACTTAATACACAATACAATTTTAAAAGAAAATGCATTTTTTTTAAATAAAAATTGAAATACTTAAAACTCATAAAATTTGTGAAATGAAATAATGTACCTTGATATATATACATGTTGAAAAAAAAAAGAGCATCACTATCTACCAAAGAGAATGAATGAAATAATTTACACTGTTACAGAAACATTTTGATAATAAAGCTACATCTCTGTTCACCAAAGAAAGTAACAATCAACTCCCAATTTCCGTGGCCTAAACCTTTTTGCTATTAGAGCGGGAACTATTGGTTCGATAAAATTATATTTCATATAAATGTTTTTTTAAATATTATTGCTACTACATCTTCACAATGATTATCTATTCAAAATAATTGCATGGATTTGATCAAAATGGTAGATTTATGCCAATGTAAGGTACCATCAAATCACTTTAATAGGAAAATGAAAATTTATATTTTGTTCGTTACATTAAAAAAATGTCTAGATGCGAATTTTCGTTAGATAAGAATTTGATAAAATCGATTTTATTCTCTTTTTTGACCTTCAATAAACTACCCTTAATATTAGGATTCGATATCGAATTTCAAGAACTCATCTGTGGAACTTTTTGATAACCCTAGATACAGATAGTTGTCCCGAACTGTAGACAATTATACAGACACACAGCATCGCAAAAACAACGTTTTATGGTTCAGTGAAACGCAAATATCCTTAATATAAATCTCAGATTCAGTTGTTTTCATCGATCACAATACTTTCTCTACCAGAGGAGTCGAGATAAAGAATTTAGTAAAAATATAATTTTTGCAGTTAACATTGATTACATTTTACTCAGATCATCTCACAAAACTAACAGCTGCATATTTGAAGTATGAGTTCGTAAAAACTTTATCAGATATGGTATTTTCTTCGAAAATCTGATTTAATATTAAAGTTTACAAAACTGACATCTTAGCTCAGTCAGTAGCGTGTCTGTCTACTGAACTTAGAGTTCCGGGTTCAATTCGTGGCATGGCTGAAAAATGTATTATGGGAGAAATGTGGGTTTACATTGGTTACTGCCGTTAGATTATAAAGGTGCGTATAAAAGAAAGCAGCAGGATGCGTGCTTATCGCTTAAAGCGCCGATCAGCGCTAAAGTCCAGCGCGTGTAGGTGAACACAGAGTACGCAGACCTGCCAATTTTCACATGTAAATTGTCAAGATGTCCATTTTAATCATCGGATGAAGAGTTTTTACTTCTTGACAGTGTTCATCCAAAAGTGAAAATAAATAAAACCAGTACACATCCAATATTCCATGGTAGGAAAGATTATGGTGAAAATAATTAATTTAATGAACTGAAGTAAAATAAACAAAGAGTTTTTCAATGCGCTATAATATTTTAGATGGGGAAGGCTTTGAGCAACATCCAACTGAAGTGTGTGTTGAATATAATCAGAAAGAAGAACATAGGCACCCTACAGAAATACCAGCCAATTTAGCTTAAAGAATTAATGATAATTTTCACAATATTTAATTCACTAGCGAAAATTTGGACTAAGCGGTAGAATATGGAGGGTTGGCGGGAACTAGGGAGACAATTTATTTTCACAAATTATAAGTTAGAGTTAAACGAGTTTTATAATATATATTTGACAGTATACATATAAGGCATTCACGAGCTAGGTTTACCTGGATGGCAGCTCCAAATGTTACCTACTATAAGTAATCCCTAATATATCACTACGCCAACAGCTGACATTTATCACTTTGGATATCTGTAATGAAAACAGATGGTAATATATTCATGTGAAAGTTAAGTACAGTAATTTAGACCAATATAATTTATATATTTATTTGAGGTCGGACACAAAGTTTATTTATAGTTTTATTCCCCTTTAAAAAAATATTAACAACACTTTCACAAAAACTTCAAACGAACATAGCCTCAAAATGGCGACTGACGAATCTAAACCATATGATTGAACCTAACGGTAAACAAGTTTTTTACAATGATGCAGACACGCAGTTGATGACAATATTTTATTCAGTTAAATATTTCAAAATACGATAAAATAATCATAAAATCATGAATTGTATGTAAATAAATGACAACAATTTTCTCTTTTCCAAGTAAATACGATGCCTGAATTAAAAGGTATTGATGTATGCACTATAATACACCAAATCAGTAACGTTCCAAAACGAAAAATAAGTACTTTTAAATATATTTAAAATATTGTTTAGAGTTGGATGAAAATAAATTATTGAAAAAAATGAATTAGTATGAGAAAACTTAAGTTTACGTTATTTTAAATGTAATATATAACAGGTAATTAAAGATCTTTACATTTATAAAAAAAACTGTGATCATTTACAATTGTTGGCAACCCAAAACATAAACATATGATTTTCGAACTGTCATCCAGATAAAAACCTATCGTGAATGGAATATACATTAGATATATAAGAATGTTTTGAAGAGTGCTGGTAGGGGTTGCTCGCCACATGTCGGCTGGTAGGGAGGCGTGGTTTTTGGTTCAGCCTGTACACGCTTACAACCATACACTTGACTACGCATGACGCGGCGCGTATTTTGACAGCGGACACAAACCTCTCTTCCATTTTCCCTCTTTTACAATAAAGTGACAACAGCCTAAGCTGCCCTGACAGTTTCGATAGGTGTCATGAGAGACGACAAGGAGGGTTGGGGTGCCTCTCTGTCATTGTTGATTGTTCCAGTGGCGTGCTATGGTCGCTTTTCAGTGGGCGTAGTGTATTTCTGAGCAGTGTGACTTTAAATTTTCTGTTGCGAAAACAAAACAAGTTCCTACTTTTGTAAAAATTAACTAGTTAAAAAGTTCTGGCCATCCTGATACTGATTATGTGCATTTTTTTTCTAGAGTAAGAAAATAAAGTTTAAATACCAAGTTTTTAAGTTGTAAATAGCTAAAAATATTGTAGGAATAAATCACATAAAACATTGCTAAACAAGAGTAAAGTACAATACATGACCATTTTATGTTTGTTTAGTTTATTGCAGAAATAAACGACATGCTGCATGATTACAAGAACAAAAATATGTCGTTATCATTTTGTATAAATAACTATGTTAAACGTGTTATACTGACCTTCTGACGACGGGAAGATCAAGGTTCAAATCCGACTTGGGTCTAATGAGGGTAGTTTTTCCTAATTGTTTTCAACCTCCTTCCACGAAAATACGTTTATGTTGCAACTAAAATGTTTTTTTCCTTATACCTACCACATTATAATAATTATCATATATGCGTATAGCCTGAACAGAAAGTAGGACGTGGTGATAAAAAGAAACCATGCTCCCTCCACCCCCCACAACCAATTTGTGACATTTTGAGTCGGCTGCCTTCATTTGACGAGATGTCTTCACGAGGCATCTAACGCAACATTTCCAAAGGTCTCTCTCGGGAAGGAAATAAGGACGCGCTGGAAAAGGACCGTTCTGAGAGAGACTTTCACACCACATATTCTTGGATTTTATTTTTTTACCAGATCAAAGAGCTGTGCTCTTTCTTTATCCGTGGGTTTTGAAGTGTGACATCAAAAGAACGTGGGGCTGTCATCTTAGATTCACTGAAGAAGATAAAAGTAAGGAGTACTGCGACCCCAAAGTAAAACAATGGCACAACTCAAAGTGCTACGTTCTCCAATGTATGTATTTGAGTTTGGGAAGTACCACTTGCAGTGTTGTTTACATCCAACTAACCGTAGTACCAATTAGTAGGCTAACATTTAATTATCATATTTTTATGTTGAACAACGTTCTACCAATGAAATTATGTTTGGGGGAAGGGGAGTGGTGTCTGATCTTGAGCTACGAGTTTGTATGATGTCGTATGATGATATAATCAAATGCTTTGATAGCGATTAGAAAGGGGTAGTTTAGAGTAAACATTTCAGTATTTGTGATGAAGGAGATTGGATAAACCATTGAGATAAACTCACTTCAATACACCCGCCCGATATTCGAGCTCTAATCTTCCCGGTAGCTGCCAGGCAAAATGAGGATGATGCCTTTCTCTGCGTAACCACTTGTGAGGATTCCATCCTTTTTAGCCCTAGCATATTATCGTCTATTTATAACGCATTACCGCTATCGATACGTAAATCTGACGTAATAACAGATAACGTATTTCATAATCTTCTTACATAATTTGTATTAAATTTTTAGTAGTATATTTTTTGATTAATTTGATTTGCTTTTATTTATTTTTATTTTTTATTACAACAACAGCGACATATTTCAAACACAAAATTAAATATATGATCTACAAAACAAAAAGAATCCAGGTCTTAAAAAACCTGTGAATTTACAATAATAGTCGGTATATTTTAAATGTTTTTGTAATAGCTGGAACTACAATATCTAATTATTAATAGGAAAAAAGAAAGAAATTAAAATATTTGTATTCAACCAATTTTTAACAGTTTGGTCAAAGCTACTTGTAACATTTCCCACAAATCTATTAATACTATTAGATTGTAAATCTTGCTTCTATATTCAAATGACGTAGTGTAACGTCCAAGATGAAACTTCCGTCTCGACAGATAATTGTTGACTGACCGTTGGTGGCATAGCTCGAAGGGGGGGTGGCTCGCTTGCCAGGGAGGGGAGTGGGGATGAATTGGTCAGGCACTACAAATATATTGTACGAACGAGAGCATTCTGGAGTTAAACCGAGTTCAACTGGAAGAGACAAACATTGGCGTGCACGTAGAAACCTAATCTGGTTCTCCAAAGACAGGTACGTTGAGGTTAGAAACCCTGCTGGTTGTATTTTATTGCTGATTGGTAGCCCTTTCTTCCCCCACATAGTTATAGGTTCATTTCCTCTTAATTTTTTTATTTTTCATCTCCATACCATCATGTTTGGATCATGTATAACCTTATCACATTCTATCGGCTCATTTACACATTACTTTGTATTAAAATGGGTAAAAAAAACTCAAATTTGGACAATTTTCAGAGAGCCTGTGGAATAATACGATAATATGTGATACGAACTATTATGAACCTACCTTAATTAAATACTGATAACCCGGAAGATTATTTTAATTTAAATTGTATACATTTCCTAGCGGTTTCTAAGCGGTCAAGCGCTTTACTAGACTCTAATTGAACTTGGTCACCAATGACCGACCCTGAATTGTCTCGAGTGCACTGTTTTGGTTGACTTGTTTCACAGAGTCAAACTTCCCATCTGACTTACACATATTAATAGACTGTGTTTTTAATTTCCGAGTTTTTAACTTTATCACTGTCTTACTTCCTGCTCAGGCTATTCGTATATATTCTGATAATTATTCTAGTGGGGTAGGGATGAGGAGGGAAGCATTTTAAAGGTTATCAACCCGCATTTGTGTGGAAGGAGAGTGGGAAACCAGCTAGGTATAAAACATCCTCAAAAGACCCGACTGTGATTTTTTTTTAGCACCACGTTTTACTATCCGTTTGAGTTTTATGTTTATGTACTAATTACGCTAGTGGCTTTAGGTATAAAGAAGATCATATTTAGAGGAATAATACCCAAATTTGCGTGGAGGTAGAGTAGTGATAGAAGAGGTGTAGTGGTAGGAAAAACCACCCTCAATCCACCCGACCAGGATTCGACCCGTGATCTCCCCGGCATGGGCAGTCCAGTCTGCTACGAGAACCATGCCATGGACCCACCAATCACAGAAGTTGGTATTTATATACAGTCCTACCTTTATTTGTGTACTCATTTTATTTTTGTAAATAACTGAAATTATATTTTTACCTCCGTGTTTTACTGTCGGGGATATATGCAGACGTTAAAGAGGTTGGGATGAGGAAATTAGAATGTTAAAAGGGAATGTCTTGACCTCTTTGAACTTGGGGTAAAGTGCTCGCCTCAGGACCTGATTTTCGTGGGCTCAAACCCAGACGGAGGGGGGGGGGGGA
>CABFOW010006906.1:13540-28082 GCA_902141385.1 Timema californicum
GGGGGGGGGGGAAGATGGAATTTGATTGAGCGATAAAAATCTGTATCCAACTCCCTTCGGAGGGGGAGTAAGGCCATCGGTCCCGTGTCGATTGTGGCAGGTATAAAGAACCCTCGAAGGTAAATGTAAATAAGGTTTATGTAAATTACCCTCTGGTAAAATTGGCTGGTTTTTCCACACTCTCTCATAGAAATTCAGCGTGGAAGGAAATGGGGAACCACAACACTTTCTGAAATCCTCTAATTCATGTTTGATGGTTTTACCAGATAGTAGGTAGCCCTAACCAGCCAAAAGACTGAATTCATGCCTAGCTCCAGATGAATAAAAATCACATGAATACTATATTCTTTTTTTAGCACTGCGACTTACAATTCATTCGGGTTATAATCATAAACATGATGTACTAATTACTATAATGTGATAGAAATGAGGAAGTTTAAATTGTGAGGAAATGTACCCTCATTTCGTGAAGGGGAGAGTGTAAAATAATCGGAGTAGAAACTAACCTGAGTACACCCAACAAGCAGTCTAGTCTATTACAAGAGTGACGCCATAGACTATGTGGCCACCAAAGTGGGCTTCGGGTGGATGACTTTAGAAGAAGGAAAAGAAAGGCAATGTGTCCTCATTTGAATGGAGACAGAGTGAGAAACCAGCCACGGAAAATCATCTTTAGTACACCCAGATGGGACTCCATCCCTACCTCCCCGTCATCGGCAAGCCAGACTTGCTGAACCTATTATCAAAGATGTTAAATAAGGATGCTGACTAGAGAATTGACAAACCACGGTTTGATTATTATAAATAAGTTTTACCTCAGGGGAGACACATTTAAATGTTTATGCGGACTAAGACGTTATTCACGTCTGGTCTGGTTTGTTGGAGACTTGGGGATTAGGGGATCATATTTAGTTTTTTCCAAAATTATTTCTCACCCTTCCTTTAAATGAGGGGGGAAAAAACTTGTAATTTCCATTTTCCTAATTCTAACCCAATTGGTTTAAATTTGCGTATCGCCCAGATGGTTAGTACGATGTGGAGCACAAACAAAAATAGTGTGTCTTGTTTCCAGTAGCTAACAGGACAAATTAATATTACTTTATTAAATCGATGTCTAGAGTCAAACCAAGGATCTCTTGGTAAATAGCTTGGTCCTCTCACTGAATTACGGGGGTAAGGTAATTAATTAAAGCTCTCTTCAATAGTAGATTCTGTCACGTTTCTTTCACACTAATCTTCCTCACAATTTTCAAAGAAAAAAAAAGGAAGTTTAGAATCCAAGGAAGACTTAAAGCTTCTAACAGAACCTGAAAAGTTCATTAAGACAGTTTAATTAGACACTGATTAACAGAGAAAGGGAAAAAGTCACCTCGCAGGCTCGTGATCGTTGGAGCGCGGATGAATTAAGCGATAAGTGATCGAGAGCGAATCAGAGGACCCCTTGTTGGAAGAGTACAGGGCCGTCGTAGCTAATAAATTCCGTTCGCGTTCCAGCTCTTAACACGGAAAAGGAGTATTTTATTGACTCGGAATAATGGACCCGGCGAGACTGATGGAGAAGGCTCGAATTTAGGTGACTGGCTGGCGACTAGTCGCAAGGTGTTTCACAATTCGTTCAGTTTCAATGATCCAAACCATTTGGATTCACATTTAATAAGCACAAGTGATGAAGTGCTCACCTCGCCTAGCCAGACTTTCCGGCGAGGGTTAGGTCATGGTTTGATTCCCATATGGGTGAACTAAGGATGGCTTATAGCTTTACCTCCACGAAATATGTGGACTGCCCGGATGCGTAGTAAGATGCCACGAAAGAAAGATCAGTTGATTTTAGAAGAAAATTTCTAGCTGTAAATGTCAATTACATGTTTATAAAACAATATCTTGACTCTATCGAAGATTATATATATATATATAAAGTTATGGGTTCTTATAATATTTATTTTAATTTGAGTAAGAATAATGTGTTTTATAAGAACTCGTTAAAAAGGACAAAATGTGATTTAATTTTTTTAAATTAAATTTTAGATATATATATTTTTTAAATTCATAAATTTCTCTAATCCTAAGAGAGAGACATTTACTAAAAACTAGAAAGTCTTATTGAACGGAGTAATATGTACTGTTACAGAAACACTAAGGGTCAAGAAACGTGGACATTAATCAAAATTTACGAGTTTGAATTATTTTGACCATCAGATTACTTTACTCTTTGAGCGGTAGAGTCAAATAAAATGGCATACATTCCACCATGCACCTCTTCTTAAGTTTCCCCACAGCAGATCCACATACACACATCTTTTATGCACTCAACTACGGCCTCTATTATTCTATTCCAAGCACTTTCCATAACATTGGTATTTATTTCGAAATTCCATTCATAATCTTGTAAAGTTATTTTCTTGCCAAGCATTATTCAATATTGTGCTCTCACATTTTATCCTGCAATTTTCCCCCTTTCACTTTTACTTGCTTAATACTCTTGCACCACTTCCTCACAAAATTCCTAACTGGTCTCACTGTTGAGGTCACTTAGAAGTGATTCGTTCCACATTCAGCTCCATATACAGTCCCAGTATTCTTTAATAAACCTATCAGTCTCCTATCACACACCACAAAATCAATCATCGCTCTCGAACAGCCTTTTTTCCATGAATAAAAGTGAATATCTTTGTGGTTAAACAATGTGTTCGACTTATATAATTCTTTTTTCAAACACAAATTCAATGACTCATTACTATTCTCGTTTACCCTGTTATTATAGAATGAAAATATTTACATGACACAATTTAAATGTAAAATCAGAGTGAACGAATTATACCTAAATTTTATACTAACAAATAAAAAATAGCTTACATTACAAACCAGTTTAAATAGTGTTTTAATATTAATATAATATTAATATATTTTAAATATTGAGAAATATTTATTAATTACAATTATCAAGCTTCCTAATATTCGTAATTGAATTTAATTAGTTTGCTTATTTTCACCTCACTTAATCTAACTCGTTTCATTTTGCAATTTTAGTATTTATTCAATGTTAAGTATTTCATTTAATTAAATGAGTTTAAAGTTTCTAATTCTATTTAACTAATTTTAAGTGTATTTTAATTAATCAACACTTATATGTATTTCCTATTAACTATATTTATTTATACTTTTAATTTGACCTGCAATTCATTTAAATATGCCAACTATGTTTACACAATATTTTTAGTCCACTTTCTATCCCATATCATTGTTTACCTAAGTATATTGCTCAATCTCTGTTATTAAACTGATCACACATTTACATCATTAACGTCTATTCAACCTTTAACATTCAATTTATTTCTTATTGTAGTCTTTGTTACTATAACATACTCTAAACTCCTTACGAAAGATTATTTTTAGAATGTTTTCTAAAATGTTCCTAAATAGAGTAAAAAAATATATATATATATATATATATATATATATATATATATATACACTTGAATGATATATATACACTTGAATGATATGAAGTTTATTTTAACAAAACTTTTTTGTTTTAGACACATTTACAAACTATTTATTTCCCTAGATATGTTTTTTTATGTTCTCATATCATGAGAAAGGATTGTGGTTATGAAAAAAAAATTCGATCTCGAGTTTATGTCAAATTTTTATGTTTTATGTGAACCCAACAAAGTTGATTTTATATTCTCATCTTTATCCATCTCTGTCTGTCTATCTATTTGTCTATTTGTCTGTCCTTAGCCACGGAATAGTTATTGATAAGTAAGCTTTGATTTCCAAAGTTTTCAAAAATGGCTCTAACGATTTTTTTTTAAATTCCTAACAAAGATTTGTTTGAAATGACAAATAACACTGGATAGTGGTTTTTGGGCAAATATTCATGTTAATGTTGTTAGCTGATGACATATTTTTCAAAAACATTTAAATATTATAAAATGGCTCTAAATATTTAGTTTCATATAGGTATTTTAGGAGTGTCTTACATAACAAATAAGGGTGTGTACTTGTTTTTGGGGTAGACACTCGTTTATGGGTAGTCAACTGGTGACTAATTTTTACAAAAAATGGTAATATTAAAAAAATCGCTTTCCTGATTTGGCTACAAACATAGCCTATATTTTGGAAGATTTTGACATGAACAAAAAAAACCACACAATTTGTTTGGAGTAAAAAATCGCTAAAAAGTTTTGGATTGAAGAGTGAATTTTGTAACTGGCTACAACAATTTGGCTTAAAACCTTCAGGGGAGTGTTTGACACAAACATGACAAATATAAAGCTCCATTCTTGATTTGGGGGAAAATTTGGTTTTATGTAGTTTACTGATTCTTGTTCATATGAATATTTAAAAAAATTGCTCTTGCAATTTGGTTCAATATTGTTGTCATAAAAATAAATAATAATGTTTCATTATTTATGAAAAACAAATTAATTAAGGGGTAGTTTACTAACGGCATTAAATAAGTATTTTGTAAATTGAACTTGAAGATTGAATTCAAAGTGGGACTATGTGAATATATTTTTTTTATAAATAGGAATACGTTTTTATTTCTACAAATACAAAATATTTTTAAGGTAGTTAAAAAATAATTTATATTTAAAAACGAGTTTGACTATATTAAACGCTCCTTCCTGGCAGCCCCCACCATTTGATAGGCTTTTCTGACAGCCTGATACATATATTATGGGTGGGCAGGACGGTCGGTGACAACTGGATAGTTTTTGGGGAGATAGCTCTTTTCTACTTATTTTAATTAATTTTGAATATCTTTGAAACTATCAAAATTGATTTGGTTCAAAATATACATCGGAGAATATCTTCAATGATAATCAATAATGTATCCTTATTTTTATAAAATTAACTAATCAAAGTGTAGTTTACGTACAACCAATTATAAAAAAATGAAATGTTTTGAATTTAGTTAAAGATTGAGCTCAAAATGGGTATATGGAAATAATTTTCCAATATTAATAAGAATATGTTCTTATTTTTACAAATTACAAATAATTTAAGGGTGGCTTACAAATAATTACTTTTAAAAATAAAATTTGTTTAAAATATTCGAGTAGTTTGGATTAAAATTTATAAATAAAGAATTTTATAACTTGATTAACAATATTATACTTTTGTTTACATAAGTAAAGCCTATTTAAGAGTATTTTACTGAATACTTATTTTTGAAAGTTTTTCCTCGAGTATATAATACACAATATGATAGAATCTGTGCGATTGTGTTGTACCATTTATTTAAGTCTTGACTCTGATTTATATTTTGGATTAGAATTCGCACAAACCATATTATTTTTAATTATTTGCATGTCTTTTTTATAAACTAGTATGTTTATCACGTGGCTTGCTTGTTAACTTATTAGTCTTAGGGCTATGTCTTTAGGTGAATATTACTTAGAATATGCATCTATGATGTCTTAGAGAGAGAATGGAAAAACCCATACTGAAAACAGATTTATAAAAATAATGTATTGCATCCGATTGGAATTTGAACCCTGAACTACTTGTAAACAGATACTTTGTCCTGTGCGAGTCCAACACCGCGGCTTGTTTCAGCCTCAATGGAAAATATGTTTATATATTCGTAGCCCTGAACCAATTATGCTAAATTAATACGCGGTTGATGCTAACTGTTCAAGATATATTTTAATGAGTTCTAAAATATTGTATCCACTTGAATAGAATGGGTTTCAATGTTGACATTAAATCTATTTAAATCAAACCTACTACCATGCGTCATAAAATAAGTTTTTCAACTTTTAATATTGATTGTTCACAATTCTTGCTTAAGCTGTAGAATGGAACATGAATTAAAATAAATATAAACACAAATAACAATAATGTAAACTAAATACGTAGATGGATAAAGCGCTTGGGGTAATTTAAAGTATACATTGAAAATAAGAAAATATAAATTGTTAAGACAATAATAAAAAGAGGTAAATGAAATACTAAAAGGAAAGGAGAGTAAAAATAACAAAAACAAAATTAAAATCATAATGAAAAAATACAAGCCAACAAAATAAGATAGACCAGAAATAAAATAGATAAAGCATATGAAAATGTGAGAGATAAGACATATCATGGTGAACGAGAATAGCTCAGAGAGACTATTTCATATTTTAAACACACACCACAAAAGTACAACTAATGCTATGCAAATGAATGAATCTACGTTGTAGCTAAAAACTCGGGTCAGTGACCCGTCAGCCCCTAGAGGCATCTCCCCATGTTTGTGGTAAATAGGACGAGATATTTGAGAAGATCTAATTTTAAAACTACATTCACTAAATCATAAAAAAACAAACCAAAAGAGAAGTTTGTGTCTCAGTACTAAACACATTAATGTTGCGTCTGTACACAACTTTTTTTTTTCGGCGAATATTAGCCTAAATCTCTTTTGAAAACATTATATATGCAAACATATAAAAATCCGTGCTGTATCTGTGTGTCATTCCAGGTCTTCTACTCCCACTTAACGATATCCTAGAGAACTGAAATTTAATAGCGACGCTATTTAGCATGCCATCTTTATAAGAAAAATTATAAATTCGAAAAACTCAAAATGGTGGTTATAAAATAGTGGATGAAACGTACAAAATGAGGAATAGAAAGCTTAAATTTGGTATGGACGCTATCAAGCATGTTTTATTTATATAAAAAAATCCTAAACTTGAAAATATAATATGGCGAATCCAAAATGGTGGATGAAACGTACACATTGAGTTCTATAGAGTTGAAATTTTTCATGGACGCTATAATAGAGTTATAGCACATTGTAGCCTTTAATGCAATAAAAAATTAAATTCAAATATAGTAAAACCCCGTTAGACAATAAATCCCAGTAATCCTAAATTCCTCCGGACAAAGTTTTTGGAGAATGGAAAGGGTGGGCATACTAAGTGAAAATTAAATTTATTTTATTGATAAACTCAAAATTAAAAAGGAATTACAATAAACAATGGTAATAATATAATATTGCACGTCTGGGCTACATCATTCATAGCCTAGTTTGTGAAAAGATTAGCCAGTACTAATGTACCGTTGCCCAGGAGATTCCCGAATGTACTAATCGTACATCCTTTCCGTAGAGGAGCTGTTCATGTCCCGTTGAGATGAGGTGATGGTGGTAGTGAGTAAGAGAGTGTGGAAACACTTAAACCTAATTTAAGCCTAACCTACCAAATCCTGATAATCGTTGGCATAATTTTCCTTAAGGGAAAAATACCCAAGGTACCTGTTGAAATCCAACTTGTGTCTCTTAGGCTCACATACAGATAATCAGTGGTATTAAATTGCTTAAAACTTACAATTATTAGTTAGCACAAAGTACTTTCCTGTAATTACTATACTGCCTAATACTGTAAAATTATATGCTGTGATTGTAAAACTACAGTACCTAATACACGTTCTTCATCAATTAAATTAATGCTATTTTTTAAAACTCATTCAACATTAATTTTAAATTAGTAAAATTACTCTGTCTTTCCAAGAACCCATCAGTACTATCCTGGGTAATTCAAAATATTGATAATCCAAGCAAGCTCCTTGTATATTTAAATATCAACCTGAGCCTGTATAATTTAACTGCCTAGCAGTGGCCCAATTGGAAACAAAGATCACGTCCATGTAACCATTTTTAACAGGTTTCTATTGAGGGAATGTAAGTTTCTTACCGGGAATTGATTTTACACCTGTATACACTGGCATCCCTTATACTTTTTTTATTTGGCGGTTTACAGCTAAACCGGTGTTTTTAGTTACTATTAATTAATTACAAGGCAAACTATAGAACATAATAAAAATATATCTTTCTTCCCAATCCCGTTTTCAGCCATGGCCAATTGTGCGTAGTCTTTTCACATAAAATCTATAATGCATTTCATAAGATTGAATTAATTTAGTTCACTCGCACTTATCGACAGATAGAGACTTTTTTTTTACAAACAATGCCTATCATTGTTTGCGATTATCAATTGAATGTCAGGGTTCTATAAGTTGGTGTGTACTATAATCAACCTGTCATGTACAGATCTTAAAACTAGTTACATTTTAAGGGCGAAATTAATGTGCTCTTCCCACGAATCTGCCACTCAGCTTATCTCACACAAGTTTGCGTTTACAAATGATAGCTTGCTCTTTTCTTAAATATAAAACGAAGACACACGCTCTCCTATTGAATTAAATTATATAAAAATTATTATATCTTTAAACAAGTTTTACGTTTTTAGCTTTATTTATACAATATGATTTTTTCCCCCTGAACTGAATCAAATTAATAGTTTTTACTATCTCAACTAAAGAGGAAGTGTTGTAACAGTGAACATTTAAGAACTCGTGATTATTTAGAATCTTTACGTTTTTTGCGCCCCTGAAACAAAAACTGTGAATTTTACCATTTTCTCTGTCCCATTGTTTATCTGTATGTCTTGTAAATTTTAAAAAATATAACGTGAAATATTAATGTTTTTTCCACCATCAGGGTGACATTTGCTATCATAAGTAAATCGGGTACAAGTTTGTTATCCTATATTTATAATAATTAAAAAGGGATAATATCTTATTTTAGAAATTAAATATCCGGGTATTTTATATATTTTATTTTTATAAGCAGATAAAAAGTTTTGTGCTCTGTATTTCACACGTTATTCAATTTAATTTAAATTCCCGACTATGATGTCATACACACGACAATTCCCGACATGGGAGATTTAGATTCCGGTAAAAGCACGGATTAAGATTAACATAGACTTTACCTACTGGAGCTCCTTGTCAGGAGGTGTGAGGAGATGCGTACCCTGAAGGGGTGTATCAAGCGACATATCCTTCTTTACCTTCTTTACCTACTGGGCTCCTTGTCAGGAGGTGTGAGGAGATGCGTACCCTGAAGGGGTGTATCAAGCGACATATCCTTCATTACCTACTGGGCTCCTTGTCAGGAGGTGTGAGGAGATGCGTACCCTGAAGGGGTGTATTTGTATATATATTTTTATTATATATTTATATATATATGAGTATATAACTCTGGACTGAGGGCCTTAACTCTTAAGAGCTCTTAAATCAAGAGTAGTCTACTAATGAGAAACGTTCTTTGAGTATTTGAAAAATGATAAAATTTGTATTTACAAATAAAAAGTAATTTGAGAGTAGCTTACAAATAATTGATTTTTGTAGATTCTAAATTAATTAATTATTTTTGAACAGTTTTATTAAAATATATATACAGTATAAAGAGGGTTTATTGTTGGCTAATCAACCAGATAGTGTTCTTGTTTTCTATGAGTAAAACCTACTTAAACGTGGCACTTAAAACATATATTTGAAAATTTGGTTCGAAACTATAATACACTATATGAGAAAGCTTGTGCAATTGTGTATTACCATTTGTTTAATTTTAAAATAATTTATATTAAAGTTTATTTTATTTTAAAAATTATGGCTAAACGTGGTCTCGATAGTATATATTTTTAAAGCATAATACCAAAACTCGCGCCACAATGTAACCCCTGGTTTGATCTGTAAAACGTGATGTAAGACGGACACTGAAGGTTAGAATACTCTAGTTTCTTTCTGGATAAGGAACGTCACAATTCTATTAAACACCCAAATAATAATATTCATCTAAAATTGTGTACTTGACTTATGTCTGCAAATGTTCGCTTGGTTAAAAAAAAATACACAATACAGGAAAGTTTAATTGAGAGAAAAATCACCCATTTTTTCTTGGAAGGAGGGTGGAAAACCATTAAGATAAACCACCGTCAGTGCACCGGACCGGTATCAAACCCCTCGATCTTCCCGTCTTCGCCAGTCTAGTCTAATACGATAGTAGAACGTTAGACCACGTGGCCATCGTAGCGGGTAGACCTATATTAGAATATTAATTTAATATTTAACACTTGTAAGATGATTCAAGACACCTATATGGTCTAGTGGTCAGAATTCTTGGCTACAGATTCAGAGGTTCCGGGATCGATCCCCGGCATTTCCATAAATTAAAGTAAAGCGGTAGCCCTGGAACGGAGTAATGTCAGCCTCCTGGGGACAAATAAGGAATACTTGAATTAATAAGTAGCAGCTCCGGTTTAAAAAGCTGGGATTAGCGGCCGATGGGTTTTTGGTGCTGACTACATGACATTCTCTGTCCGCATTTGTTGGCACTATCATGTCAACGAATGGCGGCCACTTGACTGATAAAGCTCATTGTGGGTTTAAGCCTCGGAAATTATTTTAAAGATAATAAAAATCGAGGCAGCCAAAGAAGGCAATGTTTAACAGAGAGCTAGAGAGTTATATTTTCGTACACAATAAGTTTCAATAAAACTTCTCAGATCACAATGTTTGTTGTCCATTTGCAAGGTGCAGTATTATCTAATATAATAATTTCTGAAAATATTTGGTTTCTTGTTCTTCCTAGCTCAATATTACGGTTCAAGAATAAGGTACTGGTTCTGTCCTAGTCTGGAAAAATAATTTGGATTACAACAAATATTTAAGATACTTGGCACCCATCTGGGTCGATTTCTTAAGACGGTTAATATTTGGTTAATTTAAGTAATTGACTGTCTGAAAAGATTGAACAATGCCTCAATGAAGCTTTAAGCCTACTGTTTCCATTGATTCAATAACGATTCCCGTCTCACAAAGACACTATAACTGTCTCTGTTGGATAATAGTTTCCAGTGGAATGGCCTGGAGCGTTGCCAGACTGATCACTTATTTAAACATTACCCATCAATTGTTATCATCATTCAGGAAACAATGTCCAGGTATCAGAGGAAATACGTCTCGTGCGATTGTAGACAGAACCTATGATATAACATTTGGTCAAGTGATACAAAGCAGATCACAGAAATGATTGTTTTAACAAACTCTGACCTGCTCTGGTGGCCGCATGGTCTAAGACGCCACTCTCACAGTAGACTAGACTGCTAATGTTTGGGAAGTTAGGCCTCAAATCCCGGTCGGGTGTATTGAGGGTGATTGTTTCTAAGTGTGTTTCCACTCTCCCTCAATGTAAATGTGGGTACACTCACACTAAATTCAACCTTCACCATAACTAATAAAGTATCGTATCTAGTGCATGGGAGTAGGCCTAAAGCCTGCACTGGTAAGAAGTGGAGCAAGACGTAACTCAACTATGGCTCCAGCTACCATGGGAACATCCCACGCCACACTACTGGTAGTTAATCGTTACATAAACGGTAAACACTTCGTTCAAGATATAAAAAGATAATCTATTCGACGGTTTCGAAAACAATCTAAGTGACGCTAAACTATATTTTTTCTTGTTTTTCCGCATTATTTATAAATTTGTATTATTTACAGCTTAAGTACATCAGTGATCAAGTGGTTTAAGCCTATGACTTTAAGCCATCTATGTCACAAAATATCTGATCTATAGTAACGGGGAGGGAGGTCAATAAATGAATCCTAATCTAATGTACCAAGAATGTTTTTTTCTTAAATTGTCTCCTACTCAGCCTCAATGCACATGATGGTGTATTTACTATAATTTCTATTCCAAAATAAATGGTATGGATCTTCACACGGACTTTCTCGCTCTATTGTTTAAAAATACAGATATTTACTCAAAACTCGTAAAATATGTGAAACAAAACAATACATACTAGCAAACCCAAGCATTAATTGAACTATTCTTATGTAAAACATTTTTTTAGTTCCGGTTTTAAATCTTATAATTTTTATTTTAAAGAATTAATGTTCTTATTTGTATGTTTGGACCTATAAAAAGGATTGATATCGTGTCCACAAGAGTCAATAATTCATATTAAAAATTTTACTTCCGATTAAAATGTTAACATTTTATTAAGTATTGCACATCTTCAAGTCATAAAATTGCTATTAAATACCTTATTTATAAAATTTTGACAAATACAAAATGTAAATGTTGACCATTGAGTTTAAAATGAAGGATATAGATCGTTGTTGCAAAAAACGTTTCTTCGAAGAGGTTAAAGGAAAAAAGAAATAAGCCTTAGGATAGACTTATATTTAATTACTCTATGGCATCAGATAGTTATTGCGTTAAAACGTACAGTAGCCCCATGGCTTCTTTGGTGCTGGCTGACGGCTTTGAAAAGTTACCAGACCAAATTATGTATCCCTACGCCGAACCATATGATCTGCAAAAACATGTGTTTAGCAGCTGTCACTTCTGACGGTCAAAATTTAGGTATATACCTAAATGTTGACTGTCAGAAGTCAGCTGTGAGCTGTCAGTCAGCAACAAAGAAGCCATGGGGTTACTCTATGTTGTATCTCTTTACAATTAAATCTCAGAGAATTCTATTATTATAATTGACAATATCTCAGAAACTGTTGGTTTTATAGAAAACAAAAAAATCGTATAAAAATGTTTATTTTTAATAGTACTACAATTTTTCAATGCTAATTTATTTATTATCTCAAATAGTTGCGGAGATACAGAGATTTCCGCTTTTGTAAGGTATCCTAAAATTAATTTTCACAGGAAAATAAAAATATCCTTATTTTTTATAATCTTACTCGATGTATGGATACAAATTTTAATCAAAATAGTTAGAGCTGATTTTGAGAAAATTGATTTTTTTTCTCTTTTCGAATTGTATTAATCTACTCTTAATTTTAGGGTTAAACAGACACACAGAGAGACGGCATTGCAAAAACAACTTTTTAGGGTTCGGGGTGTCATAAAACGTCAACATAAATCAACAAAATGAGCTAGTTTTTTTTATGGTCACGATACTTGACCTTGAGTGTTCGAAAAATTAAAAAATATATGTATTTGAGTCTAGCTCAAAAATTGTTGGTTTTATAAAAATATGTTTCTGGTAAGATATTTGTAACATAAATATCCATACATATTTTCAACGATAAGTAATTTTATATCTCAAATTGTTTCGTAGATGTGATAAAAAAAAATGAGAATTTACTCAGGATACCGCAACCCTTAAACTCATTTTGACACAAAAACGGGAGTATACATTTCGTTTATAATTGAGCAATGCTTAGAAATGAAACTTAATCAAAATCGTTATAGCTGATTTTGAGAAAATCCATTTTCTCTTTTTTTGCCCTTCAGTAAACTGGATATCCAATTCCAAAAACCCCTCGGGGAAACCTTATGAAAACACTAGGCAACAAGTTTTATCCTTATCGGCAAAATGGCTTAGGCTCTAGTACGAGGTGCTGACAGACCGACGGAAATTCAAGACACTTTTTTGGATTCGGTGGTCAAAATTCATCAAAATCTCAAGTTCGGGTTTTTTGACGATCACAATATTTTATTTTGCTGTAAGATGACGAGAAAGTAGAATGTATCAATGCGAATATCACTGAAATAGAGTAACATGCAGGACACGTAATAACAAAAATAAATATAAAAGTAGTTTTAATGTGATGCTAAGGCTGTTTCAAACTTAGCATAGTATGGTAATATTTAATAGTTACTTTATTTACCCTTCGTATACCTCAAAAGTAGCAATCCTATCTTTATTTGTTCCGCCATGGTGTAACGTCTAGGAAACTGTATTCCCTCAAGATACAGTACGTTTTGAATGAAAAAGCAAACGGGGTGTACTCGGATACAAACACAAAGTAATTGATACACGTTTGGGAATTATTTGAAAAACTGGTAGAAACAACTCACTTTGGTGGCCGCAAGGTCTAAGGTGTCAATCTCTCAATATAATAGACTGCCGATAGCAGGGAGATTGAGTTTCGATCCTGGTTAGGTGTACTAACGGTGGTTTTTACCTAAATAGTTCACCCCTCTTTCTCCACGAAAATGCTGATATAATTCCTCTAGATTCAACCTTTATAAATCCTTAAGTCCTGAGCATAATTTGTACATTAATGTATAACCAGAATGGGTAGTAAGATGCGGTGCTAAAAAAATCTATTTGAGACTATAACACGACACATAACGTTAGAGGAACTGTTGAAACTTCTGATGACACTGTTCAACATAAACAGTTCGCTCTAGCTACGTATTCATTATCTTTATCTGTTCTTAAGGACATTGGTGACCTGGTGGTCTAGGGGTAAGGTGTCGGACTTCTGTGCTGGCGGCCGGGGTTCAATCCTCGGTCCCCACACAGATCTATCTGATTACCAAACCCTTCCTTCACATCTGACAAGACATCTTGTGAATGTGGTGAATGCCAGGTTTCCACAGTGGTTCGGATTCCATGTTAAACTGTAGGTCCTCCATTTCATCTCACAATCACCCTACCACTAAACATTAGCGTAAGTGCGTATAAACCGAACGGGTAGTAAGACGCGGTGCTAATAATAATAATAATAATAATAACAACTTAAGGGCATTGCTGATGTAAGTATTATCATCCCAGTCCTTTGTATGATATGGCTACCTTCACATGTGGCTACACAGCCTAGGGTGTCAGGTTCTTAATTGATTGGATTCCATTTTAATTAAAAAAATATTTCCCAGAAGAAATATTAAAAATAATTTGTTAATGATCAAACCCCCTGCTTCCTAGATCGGAATAACGTTAGTACATCTAACTAT
>CABFOW010006907.1:0-28060 GCA_902141385.1 Timema californicum
TAAGATGATATAATATTTCAAAGGAGCATGGATTAAACAACGTGTTGGTATTGTAAGTTTACATTTTGGCTTAGGTTTTATTGAGGTGTCTTAATTTTGTAAAAATAAAATAATTTTAAATAAATATAATTTGAACTATAATATCATTGGATTTGCCATTTCCTTGTGAGTATAGAGTACGTATGAGTTGCTATCTTCCATTAAATACTGTATAGTATTATTCAATATGATAATTAGCCTAAACATCATTCCTGATATAATTAGTAAACGTTGGAAACTTTATCAGGAAAGCATATTTTTATTAATTCATTTCAACAAAGGTTTGGGGTAAGGATTATTTGACTAGTTCTCCATTTGGACACCAGGGGCTCTGGACAGGGATGTGGGTGCAGTCTCTTCAATATAAAACTCAGGGAAGTTGGCCTTGTCATAGAACATTACTCGTACAGCTCCCAGTTCAGTTTCTGCGCTGGGAAACTACACCACATGTTGCATGTTTTGGACGAACCAAATTGATATTTTATTGATGAAAAGCGATACCGTTGACTGGTCAACATTGTAGGCCTACATTTCTCTGCCAACAACCTAAAAATGGGAGAACAAAGTTACTAGCCTATTTTACAAAATTATAGGAATAAATATGTAATTAGGCCCTGTTATTTTTTTAGAGGTAAGGTTATTTTTGATTTTATATACATACAAAAAATCAATATTAAATGTCAACCAAAGTCCCAATAGCTATTGTATGTCACAAACAATCAATTAGCCTTATTGCTTCAATTTCAAAATAATAAACAATGGAAGAAATATGTTGTCAGTAAATAATACAAGTCCTAATATAAAATAAACTTATATACTGATGCTAAATTAATCTTAAATAACACATTACAAAAACAAACATGAAAGTTTATTAATGTATTCAATCCAAAAATTTAAATTAGTTGTTCCTTCTAAAAAAAAAGTTATTAACCATGTTTTTTTGTAAGTTTAGTAATAATAAATAATATAACCTTTTAAAAAAAGTATATTTACAATTTGGTATTAACTTACCTGTAAGCCTTCCGTGGCATAAAACTGAAGGGTGGTCAACATTTGTTGTAAATGAAGCAGTGGAAGTCCTCGTGTTTCGGGATTGTCAATCTCCAACATAGGGAATATATCTTGCCATACAACTTCCTTCTAAAATAGAAAATCTTTTACGAAATTGTTCATCAGAATAAGCCTAACAGGTATCCTGAAAATACCTAAAATGCCTCCATTGAATCACTACAACTTGATTAGTCTCTTCTTCAAAATAGTCGTCGATAACGTCTAAATACGTGAAAATCCGGTAGTCATGGAGCGCCATATTTTATTGACAACACAAAACAATAATAACAGATGTGTGACATCTCTATTGCTCATATGCGCCACGCCGGAGTAGCCCTGTGTATAAAGGATAGGAGTAACAGGGAAGGTTGGTCGGGACTTACCTTCGAGTTTTCTCAAGTGTGCGCCCACGCACTTGAGAATTACTCAAGATCATGCACGCGCACTCGTTCTTGCAAGCAAATCAACCGTCCTCCGCCTTTTCTCCTACTCGTTCTTGCATACGGGCCTAAGTTATGGAGTTTTTTTTAGGTGGTTCACTGTTCTATGGACAATTAGAATTAGTACTCTCTATTTTCCTGGGAGTAATTAGCCGTTTTGAGGTACTTTACCCTTGACCCTTTTTTAGATATATCATTGGTATCATCCCCTACATTAATTTTACCACATAGTATTTTATTTATGGTTTTGTAATATGTGTGCACAAATAATCTAATGACCAAATCAACTACATATTTACATAAATCATGGTTCATACATTTAAAAAGATTAAAATCAATTTCTGACAAGATTAAAGTAGCTAAAGTTTCTTTGACATTTGTCAAATGGCACGTAGAGGCAAATGTGTAAAAACTACCTTTGAGGCCACATGTTCTACTGAATAATGTGCTAGGGTATCTCAAGGCAGTTGGTGTGTAAGCCCTTGCTCTAATAACATCATCATTTGGAATAGGTCCAGTACTGAACAAACAATCATGACAAGTTTTACAATCCTTCACTTTCCTAATAACTTTCCAAGCAATGTATCTCTTTATGTAAACTTTGGTGCAGTTGGATAGAGAATTGCTTTGAAATGGTTCTTCTTGTAATGCTTGTAAATTTGACCAAAAGCTAACATTAGACGTAGTGCTTGAGCGAGTAGTGCTTGAATCCGGTACATTAGAATTGATAAAATCTGAAAGTTTGTCTAATGATCCCACTGTGTCATCTTTAAGGCAGTTAGATCCTACAGAATATGCTGATGTGAAATTGTTTATAACCAAAGTCTTGAAGGCATAAATGCAGCACAGGTAGGGTTGACATTTCTAACCTCATGACTGTGTATGCAAGAAGAGAAGTTTTCAATAGGATCCTGGTTTAGGTCTCTAGGGGACATGTAATTAAAACTTTTTTTTTGAAGTGTGGTCCAAACACATTTTAAACCACGAGAAGTCTTTAACCAATTTTTGACAAAAGGCAGGAAATTACTTCTTCCCATTACTATCAATATAACTGAATGAATTTAAAACATTGATAGCTTCATTCCAAAATTCCAAGTGTGGAGAAGTACCTGACACAGCACAGCGTAACATCTTCCCATTTGACGCATGGATGCTATTACCATTTACACTGTCAAAGAGCTTGTCCATGAACAGCAAAAGATCAGCGGTATTAGCAGTCTCCTTATCCAAGTGACAGTCATCTCTGGCTGTATGACAAACCATAAAAACAACACCAATTAGAAGCAATTGTACACAAACCTAACCTCAGTCCTACCAGCTAGCTCAGTAAATAGTGTGTAATTTAAATACTGTAACATAACTAAAAATAATGTTTGTAACTAGTAAGTTAACCATAGCCTAAGTCAAATTTAGTTTAATTCCTTTTCCTAACATAATTTCCTAATCATCACTAAATTATAATTCAATCGTAGAACAACAAATGATGTCACAAGCAAAGGGTAATGATCAATTTTAGAACACAACTTACCCCAATTGGCTAGCATTCTCATCATGGAAGAAACTCTGTGACTAAATACCTGTGCACAAGTGCTGACTTTCATTTTTTTAATATGATAACGTCTAATATGTTCATTTGTCAACTTTGGGCATGTTCTGATGTCTTCGTCCTGTGTGTTGTCCATATCAAAAAATTGTTCTAAATGGATCCATGAAGCTGTTTGAATGCCAGTCTTCTATTGGAATTGCAGATCTTTGGTTAAAAGATAGTTACGTATACCTTTTAGAAAATGAGGAGGATCGAATAGAGGTATAATTTCAATATCTTCTATTGCAAATCCAAAGTATGTGTCCTCAACACCTTTTCTAAAACAGTTTCGATGTGTTTCTTCTTTCAAACATTTAATTGCAGCCTCATTTGTTGAAGTTTGATCATAAACTGTGGCGATAATTTTTAGGCCTGTTGAAGAAACTGAAGAAACCACTTCTGTTGTTATAGCTGTACTTTCATTAAAATAGAACGCCACCGGTTGTTTCCACCTTGTCCCTAGTCCATGGATAATAAAAACTAGAGCATAATTAGCAAATCTTAAGTGCCTGTTTCCATTGCCAAAATCTTCAAATCCTTCAATAATGTCTAGATATTCATTATATTGAATATTTGCCTGCAGTTTTATTTAATCAAACATCAACACACAAAACTTGTCTCGCTCTTTCAGGTCAGACACAACAGATTTCAGATGATTAATTATAGGAGAATTAACACCTGTAGGAAAGGAATTTTGCCAAACATTCTCATAAGTGTTCTTCTGGTTGGGAATGCAAAAAACTTTTAAAGTAATTTGTAGCCTTTAGAACTCTGTTTCAAAAGTGAAAGAGCTAATATTTTATCTTCATGTGTGACTCGTCTACCTCTAGACTTTAGTTTTTGGTTAGTCATTTGAATACATATGAAATTATAGGTAGTTTTGTCTACATTCTCGATTACATTTTGGAAATAATCAGTGTTATTAAACTTTTCTGCTAATTTCAGGCAGGATTTGAAACACTGTACTTGCTTCTTCATCAATTGAGTTTGCTTCTGAAACTTTGTTGCTTCATGGTACATGGAGCTAGCTTTCAGTGTAAGCTCATGCTTCCTCATCACACCTATCTTCTTTAACAGTCCTCTCCCCTTTCCTGAACTCCCTGTAACAAATAAAATTAAATTCTATCAAACATGCGCAATAAAAGAGAGAGCTTCTTTTTTTAACACATTCGCTACATAATATATCAGAGTGCACAACCCAAACATTATTTTTAGTACAAAGGGTTTTAGTGCAAGTTATGGCTATCCACAGTTACTATATAGGCCTACCTGCAACAGTGGATGAGTGATACCCGCCTTGGTGGCCTAGTTGGTAACGCGCTAGTCGTGTTGAGCTCGACTGCTGAGGACGGGGAGATTGAGGTTCGAATCTCGGTCGGGTGAACTGAGTTTTTTTTTCCCAAATGGTTTTCCACTCACCCTCCACGCAAATGCGGGTTCACTTCCTCTAATTCAACCTTCCCAATTCCTAATCCATTAGCGTAATTAGTACTTAAAGCGTATAACATGAACAGGTAGTAATATGCGGTGCTAAATAAATAAACAGTGGTTGAGTGGTATAATATAAACTTTGGATTAGCTTTGGTACTGATGGCCAGGGCTGGCGACAGAGAGGGACAGCTGTACCGGGCCCAGAACTAGAGGATGCCCCATACTTAGACCTTTTTATAAACTTGTATAATGTAATTGAAAGAATGTCACATATCTTAATATTTTGGTAAATATATGTCGTTTAATGCCAAAAAGTGACAAAAAAGTAAAAATGTTGTAAGATTTCTCAGATTTACTGTATTATAAATATTCTAGGGAAAGTGACTAAAAATAGCAAACTAAAAATGTTGTCCAATTTGAGTGTTTTAAGATTATAGAAAGTGTCATTTACCAATTTAAATACTGATCAACTATCGGTAAGTTAGTAAACTACAAGTTGTATCAGTTTTTATCATAAACATTCACCTTTTCCTCCCCTACAATCTAATATGTAGAGAAGGGAATTATAACTCTTACAAGATAATTGTAAAACGGGGTAGAAACGGGGAAATATTTTAAAAATGTAAAAAAATTGAATAGGTAACAAAAATAGATTTATTATATAAATAACATAAAAAGGTGATATGGGGTTACAATTATTATGGTAGGGTTTAACAACTCCAAAAATATAGAAACTACCTGTAGCACGGGAGAATAACGTGACACGGTAACAGTCAAATAGAAGTTAAGTAGATAGAGAATATAGGATTCCAAAACAACCGGGCTAGCACCAGACTTACACCAGAAGAGTCTAAAAAGAAAATATGGAGAGTTAGTTACTTGTAAAGATATAACAGCAAATCCTATAATTTTAGAGTTACTAATTTAAATGTCGGCCAAGCTACCTAGCTTGACTTGAAAAAAGGAATGACATCCTAGATAATAAATGGTAAGATGACCGTAGGTCAATTACATTAGGAGATGGCTAACAAGCAGGTGTCAACACAAAATTGTACTATGGCCGGTCCTTTCCCAGTGGGTACAGCCAGAACACTCAATAGTACATTTTTACCATCACTCACTCCCTGGGGTATACATCAAATCTAGTACACACTAACTTCAAATACTTGGACCTATAAGGTGCCGACAAGGGGCAAATGAAAATACTATCAGTGCGGGCCACTATACAACACTAGCCATGTTCCACACTTTGCGCACCCAAAATAGTAACACATAAAGAGGGGTACCAACAAGAATGCTGTGAGATACTGACCTAAATAGGTACTCAAATAAAGCTCTTAGACAGCCTGCTTGTAGCCATACAAAAATTGAACAAGTGATCATGACGTTCACGGCATCATGAGATATTGTGCAGTCATAAGGAATAATGAACTCGTGAAGAAAAGGAAGCTTAAGTTAAGCTCCTAAGGACATAGAAAGAAAACATAGTCATATGGACTAAATCAACAAGTCTGAAGTACTAGGAAACACAATGAATACTTGGATCGTCAAACAAGATTCCCTCAGCATCGAGGCGGTGAGACCCACGACCCAACTATTATGACCAGCAGTATCTTCTTCAGGTGCTGGTTCAGAGGTTCTTCCTTCGAGGATATCCAATGATGAACTACAGACGAATGAAACTAGGGGCCACCCGTTATGTACTCCCTTATCTGACTCCAAAAAGGATCAAATATGGGCATGTAAATAAGAAAAAAGCAAGGAAGGGAGAGAGGGGGGTGGGGGGTTGGAACAGTGGAGAAAGAATTGACAAGGAAGTCCGCTAGGGCAGCAGCGCTCGGGTTCGCGACATTGAACCAACAACAGTCAGGTCTTTCTTCAACTTGGAGTTTAAGGGTTTAGACATCTGTTTGAAACTGCCAAGCCTTCGCTTCTGCCATTCTGGCAGCATACTGTATTGAAGCATGCTGATTGTATCCGGGAACATCCACTTAATGTAAGTAGAATACAAATGATATTATTTGCAGAATATATTAGTTTTACTTCTCTTCTTTGGATTCCATTATGTCAGTTTAGTATTTTGTGGAGATTACAGTTTGTAGATGTCATATCACTTGGTTGACATCCTAAAAATAATACAACTGTACTTCTTTATACTTGTGGTGTTTGTTATGCTGTACCTGTACGTGTCTTAAACAGGGGC
The DNA here is from genome assembly GCA_902141385.1 of Timema californicum. NCBI lineage: Eukaryota > Metazoa > Arthropoda > Insecta > Phasmatodea > Timematidae > Timema > Timema californicum. Next base: position 6,749 of record CABFOW010006907.1, read on the forward strand.
GAGTTAGGGGGCCCAAAATTGTATGTTTAATGGGCACCAATATTTCTGTCGCCGGCCCTGCTGATGTCAGAGAAGTTCAAATCCAAACTGGTGTAGTGAGGATGGTTTTCCACATTGATAATTTCAATGTTGTTTTCCCATCCCCTCTCCATACTAGTGCGGGTACATTTCCTTAAACATTCACCTTACTAGTCCGTACCCATTATTTTGCTGTAATCACCAATAGGCCTACCCACTTATTTATCATTCAATTAATTAAAAATACACTTATTTAATGTTACTTTTTTTTGTTTAACTCAACATTATATTGTGGACAAGACACAATTATATATTTATCTTGTTTGAAGAAATCTTGAAAATTTGCTAACAAAACTATCTCACACAGGAATAAATAAAAATTAAATGGAAATCCTGCCGCCGGTACTGCCATCTTTCATGAATGTGCATCAGATGACTTAATAAGTATAAACAACTTAATTATTATTATGGTAGGTGACCTTGTGGTCTAGGGGTAAGGTGTCAGACTTGTGTGCTGGGGGCCGGGGTTCAAACCTCGGTCCCGGCACAGATTTGTCTGATTGCCAAACTCTTCCTTTACCTCTGACAAGACGTGTATAGATCCCAACTTGTGAATGTGAGGAATACCAGGCCTTCACCGTGGTTCGGATTCCAAGTTAAACTGTAGGTCCTCCATATCATCTCACAATCACAGTACCATTACACAGTAGTCTAAGTGCATACAACCTGAACGGGTAGCAAGTTGCGGTCCTAATAATAACCTGTTTGGGTTGTACGCACTTACGCTAATGTGTAATGGTAGGGTGATTGTGAGATGATATAGAGAACCTACAGTTTAACGTGGTATCCAAACCACGGTGGAGACCTGGCATTCGACACATTCACATGTTGTGTTTAATACACGTCTTGAGAGAGGTGAAGAAAATGTTTAGCAATGAGATAAATCTGTGCCTGGACTGAGGATTGAACCCCGGACCCACACCACAAAAGTCTGACACGTTACCCCTAGACCGATATATCACCATAACAAACTTATTAGTATTCAATAAGATAGTTGCATTATTAAAATATATAACTGGCTTTCAAACATTTGATAATTTAAGGCAGGGGCCTATATATTATTATGCCTCTTACTTAACCTATCAAACCTAACTTTAGATGCAAAAATTTTTAAATTATCGATAATATTATATAAACAATTATTATATCATTTCCATAGGAAGCGACCTCATAATCAGATCGTGGATCAAAATTACAATACAAGTCAACCCAAAAGCTAGTCAAAATTTACATTTTACGTTGTTCTTGTGATTTCAGTTTTAATTTGATAATTATTCAAAATTACAATCACACACTATAAAACAAGTTAGGCCCTAGTTAAATTATATTTGACATTAATATATAATAATAATAAATAATATAATAAATATATATTGTAAACAAAGAAAGAACATTTTTATATCGGTAGAACATAAGGTACTATCACCATAAAACAATTAAAATTTGAAAATACAACTAAAAACTAGGGCCTAGTAAAATGTTGGCCGAGATTGAAATCATTTTGCATTAGACATTGTAACCTAAATTGTTTAGGTTTTTTTTATATCTGTGATGCAATATTTTGTCTGTACTATTTATACTAACTTAGTCCTAGTATATATTTAGCAGGTTTTTTATTGGTGGGTGTTTGTGGCAAAACTGTGTCAGTAGATAGGCCATGTGGAGTATCGTCATCATTACCTAAGAGATAACAAAATAAAATAATGTAAGAAAGGAAAAGGAAACATCAAATATAAGGTCAACTAAACTGTGTTACAAGTAGCCTAGGTACATAGCCTACTTAAAATGAATAAAAATGTATTGTGTATAAACATATTATAAATTAATTTTACTTAATTAGATGTTTTTAACCACAAAGACTAACTTATATAGGTATTTAAATTGTAAGCCCTGACTTGCATTGAGCTAAATCATTTTCTATGTTATCTCGTACCGACTACTGTAGTTTTACTTCCTCTCTCTATGCAAAATTGACTGCTTTGGACTGAATTTGTTGTAGATAAGTCTTATAGGGTTTTATAGTAGCTTGAATTTTAAAAAAAAGTGAGTCAGAAAATGTGTAAGGGCCTAAGCAGAATAACACAGACTAGGCTTACTTTCAGCTTGATGTGCCTGTCCATCAACTGATTGAATTTGAATGCTAGGTGGATATGCAACTGAATTTGTCCTAGTTTCCTCATCATTAAATCCTGAACAAAAGAAAAAAAAAATTCAACTTTAAATATTCTTTTATGCATCATTCACGATTGTTTTAGTCAAAAGTAAAAGAGCCTGGAGCTCCTAAGATCAACTGGGATTTTGGAAATTTACAAATTAGTTTTTGAGTAAATCTAAACTTACCATAAAAGGTAGGGACTATATTTTAATGCGCTTTGAGCTGAGGTTTTTGCACTTATCAATAAATATTTATTACAAATCACGTAATTCTGGTATACCATTTGTTTTGAATGCTTAAAGAGATTAGGATTAGAGATTATTCTCAACCATATTTCATATATTTTGTTGCATGATATAGGGATTCTGTGTCTAGTTGATTCTCTGTCTTCACAATCCGGCACACAACAAATTTCTTTCTGCATCATGATTATAAATAAATTATACTTAAGCTTAAGAAATTATATACTTAATCTTATAGGGCCCAAACGTGAAACAAAAAATGTTTCTATCAAATAAAGCATGGTTATAAATCAATTCCTATGTTATGTATATATGAATATGAAATAAATACATAAATAAAGCTATTGTTTAATAAATAAAACACATGTTTTAAAAGGAACCATTAAGAAAATGTAGCTCAATCCAAAATTAACCACAAAAACATTTTCGTTTATCATCACAGTCATAAAGATAAGAGTTTACGCATGACCATAAATAAGTAATATCATTGCTGCAAGCACTAATACCATCCAGCGATTGCACTTCAACTACGATACATGGAATCAGCAAGTCCTATAAGAGTGTGCACCCTTTGGCCACAGTTTGTGCTGTATTCCTGGCTATGACGAGTCACAGAACCATCCTGTTGCTCGTTGGACATACCGGGTCGGTTTACTGAAGAGAGTCAGTGTGGAGTGTAGGAGCGTGCCAACTGCATAAATAATCTTGGACTGAACAAAATGTGAACACCGGACCACCGTAATAACTAGGCAGGGGTGTTGCATGAAATATATTTGGGGGAGGGGATGTGAAATAGTTTTTTTCCCAACTCTAAGCATTTCGAAATTAGAAAAATTCCCAGGTGGCAAAGGATAGTAAAAGAAGGGTAATGTTGAGAACTGGGGAGGGGGTGGGGCCAGACGGCTCCCACAATTTTTTTCAAATTTGGGGTGATAATCAAGCCTTGAACCGAGCTTTTAGGCAACTGTACTTTTTAATTAATTTATTTATTTGACTTTTTCAGTGCATAAGAAAATAACTTGAATTATTACTTATTAGCAATCCTGCATGGCGCTGCCCGTGACCCACTGTGGTATAAGAATTATATAAGCCCCCCCACCTGGTGCACAATTTAATTTTGAAACATTATCTCTGAAACGTAATTCTAATTTAGATTAAATATATTTTCTTCAAAAATTTGTTAAAAATAGCCTAATTAAAAAATTAATAAACAATTTTAAAATCCAGCTAACCTATGTTAAGAATTTTAGATCTCTGTGAACCATAGATTTGGCTGGGTATCACACACAAACACACACATAGACAGACAAACACTTCCTTTTATTATTATAGATTTCAGTTTAGCTGCATCTGAGCTAAATATCCATTTGTGCTTAAATATATTTGTTTATATTTGCAGATATCGTTCAAATCGTGTATTTTAGATCAAAAAATTTAACTGACTTTATTACAGCGGTTTCCAACATTTTGTAGTTTATGACCACAATTTTTCTTTCTGCGGCCATAGCGACCCTTTGATAACTTGAAAGTTTTTAAGTTTTTTTCACTGTGTAGTACAGTACTACCGGCCCGAACAATCTACACTTAACTACAACAGTGGTGTAGGTAAAATTTAGAGGACATGTACCCTTATTTGCTTGGAGGGATATTAGGTCAAACTACCCCTGGCCAGAATTAAAATCCTTACTTCACCTTCACCAACAAACCAAACCAAAAGATCGTGACATTAAACCCGCATGTCCACTAATGCTTGTTTTAATTACTATAAATTGCTTATAGTAATGATTATATGCGACTAATATGTAGTAAAATAGAATCAAAAAGCCCGGAGTTGGGGGATGAGTTTATATTACGCTAGCGGTATTACAAGGCTGCCACAGTAGGTAAATAAGTCAACAAGAAGCTATGAGAATCGAATAGCCAAAAGGGATCCAAGCAGTAACTAGGTCATTTTTAGCACTTTAACAAGTTACATTTCTACTATGCATCTTCCTATAATCATTAAAATCTTTGAAAAAGTAGATATAAAGCTAAAAACTCTATATTGTGACCTCACCCAAAACACGCTGTGACCACCCGGTTGGAAACTGCTGCTTTATTATAACACACTTGGAAGCAAGATTTAACTAGTTAGCTTCCTGAGATGTAGAACTCGCTCATCAATTTATCAAAAAATTAGCAATTTGGCCATGTTTATTTAAAAACATTTTCAACTGTAATATTAAGCAATAAAAAATTGAATTTATCAATATTTCTACATTATTTTGATACCTGTCTGCCATGTCTTGCTTCATAACCTCGTGTAAGTTGCCCTAAAATGTTAATACTGGTACGTCAATAAACTATTCCAAACATATTGTTGTTTAACGTGTGAGGGGGAAGGGGCTTCCCCTGGCATTTTATTAAATAACTTAGGGGCATATGGCAAATTCAAAATCAGTACTACGTTAAACAACATGATTATACAAAATTTCACACAAATCGAACACTAAATAACGAATTTAAAAATGTATACCAAATTTGAAAATGTTAAAGGGTCAAAAAACACATGTTTTTTGTTTAATGTAGTCTACTTAATCAAGTGAAAAGTGATGAGAGTTGTAAAAATGTAAAACAGCCCTATTATTCCTCTTCCTTCATTGTGTCTTTGACCCTAATTAAATTGCTTTCATGAAAGCCCATTTTAATAAACAATGAAATAAAATACATCAGTTCAATTCAAACTAGTATTGATAATTGCTAGAAAAATTAGAATTCAAACATTAACACTAACCTCAATGTCCTCATTTCATCAGTCAGAGATTTCAATAAGAAAACAATAAAATGTTGCTTAACACTCACAGCATTTATTCCTTCAAATTTTAATAAAGCCCTAATTAAGGCATTGGCTGTACAACATATTATGATAATTTGAATCATAAAACTGTGACAGTCTAGCAGTCACGAAAGTCACAACTAAAAACACTAAACCATAAAGAAAACTTTGGCTGACAATGCTGCCACTTCAATCATTGCTGTCTGAGTGAAATTTTGCTACTGGGCAGCTCATGTTCCCTCATGATTCGTTTCCATACCACTACTAGACTACTTGATTAACTAATTCTGTGGTGTATTCTGGGAAAAATTAATAGGTATGATGTACTCTAAAAGTGGCAGGGGAGATTTAGGGGCTGAGGACCCTCAACCACCGTTGTACAAGAACGTCAAGGGATTATTTCAAGGGATATATTTAAAGATGTGTCCCTAGAACAGTGGTTCTCAAACATTTATTATTTCCCCTTAACCATATGCTATCTTAGGAAATTTTGAGCCCCCCCCCCTCAACCCCTCACTCCCATATTCTCTCTTCTTTTATTTATCCATAACGATAATTACCATTCACTCAAAATGTAATAAAACCAACTCCATGGTGTCAGCCCGCATTCAGGCTATACCTATCGAGTGGCTACCAAACTGTTTGGCAAATTAGTACCAACTCTTGCAGAAAGAGGGTATCATGTGGTCAGCACTACGATGACTCCAGCCATTAAGCTCGGCTTTCTATACTGGAGCCACTACTACTTTATTCGAGAGGGTCCTTATTTATCCACCCTGGGTTGAATCTAACCCGTTCCAAACCCACTGCTTCCCAGATAGTCTGGACGCGCCGGGAAACAAACCCGAGACCAATGGGTTCATAGCAAGAACCTATGACCACTAGACCACATAGGTGGTCGTCAAATTGTAATGATATCTATATGGTTAGACATTTAAGTAAATATTAATGTCAGGGCTAAGAGTGGTATGGGCCCATTTCTGAATGCATAAGAGAGATAGATCCTATTCAATTAACCTAGTGTAATTAAAAGCAAACAACCATAATAAGAATAAAATGAAGTGATACATCGATCAAGCATCCATCAGATCTTGGTGAGAGGAAATCAGGTGGATTGTCCAACTCACGTTGCGATTAAGACTATTTCTTAAAGCCAACTTATCTCACACAATACTGCATGGAAACGAGTCTCCCAACTTTAGGATTTATGCTCCAGTAGCTATTTAGATGCGTAAACTCTGTCTAACATAAGGGAGATTATCTCGGACTATTAATACTTTATCGCTACGTCATTGGTTTATTGCTAAGATATTTACACAGATCTTTTGGTGTAAACAGTGGTGCACCCAAGGAGGAGAAGGGCAAACAGGGTATTTGACCCCCTCTCCCCATCTTTCCCCAACACCACAAATAATGTTAAGAGAAATTTAAATAATATTAAGTATAACTAAAATATTTAGCATTGAAGATGTTTCAAATGTATATGCTACATTTTAAGACCAGGCTTCAGATTTAAGCCTAATATTCAAAATGTTTAACCATTACACACAAAATTAACAATTGAAAAAAACATACAAAAAATAGCTTCAATACCATTTGCAATATTTAAATCTCTTAATTAATATAAAACTACTCCAAATGATTTATAAAAGCATTTAATATTCATAAATATTCTCGGGCTTAGGAGGCTGTGCATCACCAAACCCGCTCTCTCCATCAAAATTTCATTCTTGCTACAGCCTTGATTGAATAACTCCCCCCAAAATAAATGGCTGGGTGCACCACTGACTAAGTAAATTATATGAAAATATATTTTATTATACCTTTTCCTTCTAAATCATCTTGAAATAGGGAAATCACACTCCTGAATTTTGGGATTCTTTGATGTATAATTATATAAAATCACAATGACTAATAAGTCGTTAATGTAAAACCAAAACTAAAATAACACTATTAAAACTCCACGATACTTTCTACTAAAGAAAAACCAGAATTACCGTCAACTACGGTTAAAGTAGACTCNTCTTTCCCCACTCTATCAGAACTGAAATGGCTAGATTTGAAAGAGTGGTTAAATGTGTTTGCCAAATACATGATAATACATGTGATTAGAATACCTAAACATTACTTAATGTATTTAATTAGTGTAAAATTTAAAGCTTGTTAAGTATACTAACTATTATTTTAAAATAAATTTTATATATATTTTATGTATTTTTACTTAAACTATACTAAATTAGCTTAATAAATAAACATTAGGAACTTAAATCTTTTTTTCAATAGTTGGCAAAATGCTTAGCTTGCTTCACATGAAAATCATGACCTGGGATGTAAAAACCCTAGCTCATTGGCCAATTACTTATGGGCGAGTGGAAAGGAATGTATTGCAACCACCTAGACATTGGGCAAGGTCATTAGAGCCTCCCTAGCTTGCCTTGTGGTTTTCAAACAGCTAGTTCTGGGTTTCCTATTGTGCTAAGTAGAACCTTTTGGAAGAAGAATTACTTAAAACACAGTATTCTTGGAAAATAAACCAATATTAGTTTTAAAATTAATAATTCATTACATGTATATTTATTAACAATTTAAACATTAGTATTTACACAGTTCACACAGACAGCATTGAATTAAACAAAAAAAACTAGTCCATATCATTACAAAAAAAACTAGTCCATATCATTATGGGTATGCGGCGCAGGACTAGCATACCCAGAGAATATGCCACTCCTACGCTTTTTACAATTTACTACAGAAGGAATCTCCTTTCAATGTTTGATGATTTTTGAAGTTGGGATTTTTTTGTAGAGTAGAGATCAACAGTTGGTAAATTTTAAATTTATCTGTACAAGTCTGTGGTTAAAGACTTTCATAATAGAAAATAATGGGTTAGAGAATAAGACTAGAATTTCCCAATTCCAGATTTCAATTCTCACAAAATTCCCAAATTTCAAGCTTTTAACCAACATTGGGAGGAGGGGAGGAGTTGGTGACACCCTCCAATCACCCCTCCCCCTGTGCGACACCAATGTACCTAGGTCTCTACGACATGAAATGTGACCAATTCTGCTCCCAGTAGGACATGACGCTTCGCTGTGCTGGGAAAGAACGTATGACCTCATATGCTTCAAAGTTATACTCCTAAATCTAATGTAATATTACTCACCCTTTAATAATGTTATAGTATCCTTAAATAATATCATGCTGATATTGAAATATAGACTTACTCAGTCTCCACTTCTGGCCCATTCAACCCGAAAATTCCTCAACGACCACACTCGGCGCCAACACACAACTGACTCGGACGAGATACCTTGCCCAACTGACCTGTCAGACTTGATGACGTCATCACACATGAGATGCCGTGGGCGAGTACGTTCTCCAAGCTTCTAGCACAATATTCAAGGTTAGAGTTAAGCCTCCAAAGTTATACTGTAGTACAGACGTTTTGCAGGCATGACGTCATTCCAGTCAGAGGAGTGGCGAGAGGAGAGACCATACCTCTCTTTGTAGTTTTCTTCTTTTCCCATACCTCCCTCTTCTGGGATTAGGATAATATAAAATAACCGCAGAGTGGCGGCGATAGTAAACTAGGTACTCTATTGTTAATAGCCTCCAATCTTAAAATGTAGGATCTATATTATTCATTTTACAATAGTATATTTATTTATTTATTCTTTCTAAATTCCTATTGGATTAAAGTCTTGATGGCGGATTTAACTTGATAATTTTAAATCTTTAATTACAGCTTAGTTTTGATCCAAATTAAAATGCCCTTTGAGTAAGCTGTAGTAGGTTTTACGGACCACAGATAAATTTAACGAGTATACCATGATTTTGGTTGAAAGAACAGTAGAGAAAATTCAAACATATTTCTTTGAAGACAACATTGATATTATTTTACCAAATTATTTGTGTTAGTTTATAGGTATTGACAATATCTATCGAAAGTGACAGTTGCAGATAGCATCACTCGATGTGTGAATATATTAAAATTGTTTTAGTGAATTTAGTAACTAACCTCCGCTGTTCTTTCTACCAAAATCATACACACTAATAATACTTCTAGTTTTGAAATTGGCACACAAGAAAAATTATCACTATTAGGATTAGAATTCTTTTAAATAATATTTGCTGGTTCCTGGTTTTGAATCTTTAAATATGGAGAGTTAATAATACTTTTAATATTTGCTAGTAAACCCTGTTGGAAAAGCACAGGAGTAAACCATAGTAAACCAATAAAAACCAAACGAGACTTTGCCAGGAACTCTATATGTGGTTTGGTCTAGTTTTATATGGGACAGAATAAACTAATACAAACCATACCTTGTCTGGGTCAACCTATATTTGTGGTTTGGTCTGGTTTTCTTTGGGACAGAACAAACCAATAAAAACCAGACTTTGTCTGGAGAATTCTTTATTTGTGGTTTGGAAGGTAGGAAAACATTCAGGTTTACAGCTCCAATACCAGTAAAAGAAAATTAAAACTGTTGATTTCAAAATTATTTATTAGGCTTCACTGGCAAGGATCACAATCATATTTTTTAACAAACAATATTTATAATATAAACATGATGTGTTTTCTCTAACGATCAGTGTCAGAGCAGCTTGTATTATGTTCCGTCATGCTTGGCACGAAGTGTATCATGGCCTGCCACTACAGGCTGTGTAAGGTTTATACTTTCACAATATCAAGACACAAACATTAAAATAATTCACTTTTATGGCCACATAGGCTAGTCTAAAATGTCAAACTCACAAAAAAACTAGACTGCTGAAGATGGGGAGATCATGGTTTGAATCCCAGTCAAGTCTACAGAGGGTGGTCTTTCGTAAATGGTGTTTCCCTTTCTCCTTGCAAATGTGAGTACACTTTTTAATCCAAACTTCCTCATTCCAGACACAGTGTATCAGTATGTATACATATAACCTGACCAGATATTATGACACAGTGCTAAACAAATATAAATAAGAAACCGACAGGATTGTGTATACGATGGGCGATAAAGTTGGTAACACTAATTGTGTGTGTACTTTGCTACAAATATGTGTGTGTGGATTTTTTTACTACTAAGTTTAAAATTTAAGAATTTAGAGTTGAATTTACGTAACAATACAGCCACCTTAGCATAAAGGGAATAAAAATCTACTCTCCTGTGTAGAACGAAAATATTAGTTCCCTCTCCTTAATTGGAACATACATTTAGCATCAAAATGAGCAGTGTTAACCTGCTAGCTCCCACCATTCTCCACCTCATTAGAGGTCTGTAAGGTCAAGATGATGGATAGGAAGTGTGTTAGATGAAAGATGTCCACATTTTGTACGTGTGTTTAAACAAGAAGTCTGTTTTTAACAGAACATGGAACCAGCTATATAGTCACATTACTTATGTTTTGATTCACCCACCACAATGATTTTAATAAGGTTCCAACTGTAACAGTCTAGGGATGTATAGGCAGTTGAGTCTAGACTCTTGGGTGGTGTAAGTCCAGATGGTGAAAGTCCATGTGGTGAATCCCAGACTTTCAGATGGTGAAAGTCCATGAAGTGAAGCCCAGACTCTCAGATAGTGCAGTGAAGCGCAGTTTTGGCTGAATTCTCCATGAGGATTTCTAACAGGCAGATCAACCCCTGGCACAAAAGTTTGACGAAGATAAATGATATGTTCACATCCAAGCAATAAATGAGCAGTTTTGTAACAAACATCATTAGACTCGTCTTTTTTAGAACTTTTTTCCCCTCATTAATAACTTTGCATTCATGTTAAAGGATTTGGCAAATCATAAAATGGGGATCCTTTACCCATCGATAAACTTGATACATTAGTTTGTGGTAAATATATAAGATAATACCAAGCCCTCAAAAATTGAGTCAGGTAAAGTCAAATTCAACATTCAGATTATAAACCTATATGAAAATCGAGATAGTAGGCTAAATATGTTTATTTATTTAGTCACTACTAGTCTGGAGAGCAAATTTATACTGTAGGCCTATTTCAAGGAAATCTGGTAACAACAGTTTTTTTTAGCACACTGTCTTACTAACCATTCAGGATAGATGCCTATGTGCTAGGGATAAAGGTTTTATATATAGGAAGTGCACCCGAATTTGTGTGGAGTAAGAGTGGAAAACCATTTAGGAAAAAAAACTCATTGGGCCTAACCGGGATCGAACTTAAATCCCCCAGTGGCCAGAAGAAGGTTAAGCAACTACAGCTAGTTTACTCCTAGGACCTCTACTACCCCTACTGTGTGCAAGCTTATGCACGTCTACAGTAGAGATTTGTTAAAAGGTTTTTTAATTGCTGAACCTTATTTGATTTGCAGGTTTTGTAAATCTTACGGTCATAAGAATGCAGGAAATCCAATGATACTAAATTCCTACATTCTAACTGAATTAATAAGTGAAAATGTAGTATAGGCCCAGTATAGCAAAAATAGCCGCAGGAAAACATCCACCGGAAGTCCCATATTAAAATAAAGTAATACATATTTTAATTTATAAATATATAAACCTATTAAAGTTCCTTTCCAACCTAGCTTAACCTAATCTTCATTAAAGTATTTACTCGGCTGGCATTATCTAATCTTTCTGATGTTCCATTCGCTAATAAATTAGAATCTCAATCAATATTTATAAAACAAATTAGTCAAATTTCATTGTATAAGATGATATAATATTTCAAAGGAGCATGGATTAAACAACGTGTTGGTATTGTAAGTTTACATTTTGGCTTAGGTTTTATTGAGGTGTCTTAATTTTGTAAAAATAAAATAATTTTAAATAAATATAATTTGAACTATAATATCATTGGATTTGCCATTTCCTTGTGAGTATAGAGTACGTATGAGTTGCTATCTTCCATTAAATACTGTATAGTATTATTCAATATGATAATTAGCCTAAACATCATTCCTGATATAATTAGTAAACGTTGGAAACTTTATCAGGAAAGCATATTTTTATTAATTCATTTCAACAAAGGTTTGGGGTAAGGATTATTTGACTAGTTCTCCATTTGGACACCAGGGGCTCTGGACAGGGATGTGGGTGCAGTCTCTTCAATATAAAACTCAGGGAAGTTGGCCTTGTCATAGAACATTACTCGTACAGCTCCCAGTTCAGTTTCTGCGAATGTGAAACTACACCACATGTTGCATGTTTTGGACCAACCAAATTGATATTTTCTTGATGACAAGCGATACCGTTGACTGGTCAACATTGTAGGCCTACATTTCTCTGCCAACAACCTAAAAATGGGAGAACAAAGTTACTAGAATCTTAAATGTAGGATCTATATTATTCATTTTACAATAGTATATTTATTTATTCTTTCTAAATTCCTATTGGATTAAAGTCTTGATGGCGGATTTAACTTGATTATTTTAAATCTTTAATTACAGCTTAGTTTTGATCCAAATTGAAATGCCCTTTGAGTAAGCTGTAGTAGGTTTTACGGACCACAGATAAATTTAACGAGTATACCATGATTTTGGTTGAAAGAAACAGTAGAGAAAATTCAAACATATTTCTTTGAAGACAACATTGATATTATTTTACCAAATTATTTGTGTTAGTTTATAGGTATTGACAATATCTATCGAAAGTGACAGTTGCAGATAGCATCACTCGATGTGTGAATATATTAAAATTGTTTTAGTGAATTTAGTAACTAACCTCCGCTGTTCTTTCTACCAAAATCATACACACTAATAATACTTCTAGTTTTGAAATTGGCACACAAGAAAAATTATCACTATTAGGATTAGAATTCTTTTAAATAATATTTGCTGGTTCCTGGTTTTGAATCTTTAAATATGGAGAGTTAATAATACTTTTAATATTTGCTAGTAAACCCTGTTGGAAAAGCACAGGAGTAAACCATAGTAAACCAATAAAAACCAAACGAGACTTTGCCAGGAACTCTATATGTGGTTTGGTCTAGTTTTATATGGGACAGAATAAACTAATACAAACCATACCTTGTCTGGGTCAACCTATATTTGTGGTTTGGTCTGGTTTTCTTTGGGACAGAACAAACCAATAAAAACCAGACTTTGTCTGGAGAATTCTTTATTTGTGGTTTGGCCTGGTTTTCTATGGGACACAACAAACAAGTGCAAATCACACTTTGCCTGGAACACTCTTTATCTGTGGTTTGGTCTGTTTTTCTTTGGGACTGGACTAACCAACGTAAACCAGATTTTGTGCTGAACACTCCAGGTATGTGGTTTTGTATGGTTCTCTTTGGGATAGGCCAAACCAATGTGGACCAGAATTAGTCTGGAATGCTACAGGTCTGTGGATTTTTCTGGGTTCTCTTTACAACATAACAAAAAGTCTTTGTCTGGAACACTCCGGGTATGTATTTGGTTTGGTTCTCTTTAAGATGGGCCAAGCCTATATGAACCAGACTTTATATGGAACATTCTGGGTCTGTGACTTAAGTCTGATTTTCTTTGGGATGGAAAAAAAACCCAATGAAAACTAGACTTTGTCTGGAAAACTCTGTGACTGTGGTTTTTATTGGTTCTCTCTGGAATGAAACAAGCAAATGCAACTCAGACTTCGTCTGGAACACTTTAGGATTGCCATTTTTTCTGGTTATCACTGGGACGAAACAAACCGGTGCAAACCTGACTTTGCTTGGAACATTCTGGGACTATCCTTTTTTTTCTGGTTTGCCCTGGGACGTAACAAACCAATACAAACCAGACTTTGTCTGGAACACTCTGGGTCTGTGGTTTAGTCTGGTTCTCTTAGGTACTGAACTAAACAATGGAAACCAAACTTTGTCTGGAACATTCTGGGACCATAGTTTTACTGGCGCTCTCTGCGACAGGCCAAACCAGACTGTATCTGGTAAACTCTGGGATGGGCCATACAATCTATACAAACCATGATGTCTGGAATTGTAGTTTTTTTATTTTCAGTTTCAACCAGAATTTGCAGAAGGGAAGATATGTATAATCTAAGTTTGACTTCTTATGTAAAATGAGTTTGGGCAGCTTGGATACCACTGTTAGGTTACTCATCTCCATGATAGTTTGACCTTGTAAGATCGTTTCTGTGCCAACTATTTTTCGCTTTTTGAAGCCATTGTATTTTTTTTTTGATTGCACATGTTTATTTTTATAATAGAACTATAAAATTAATATGAATAAAAACAAATATATATATATATATATATAATACAAGCTTTGTATGCTGGTTATATTGTTAAAGAGGACTTATCATAAAGTTTTCAAACCATCACTCTCAGATCCTTCTTATTATTTAATTGATAATAATCATGTCACACCTATTTAGATCCCCATTAAAAAAAGGCGTGCATCACTCATTAAATTTGTTTTTACTAATTTTAATCTTGGGGTTGGAGGGAAAGAAGAAAATGCAAGAATGTGACCCTCCTTCCTGGGTGTACTTATCATCCCATATTATTTATTATACAATGAAGCAAAGGCAGAGTTGACAGAGGTTGATGCGCTTGAGGAAAATATAAAAATAGCACCTCTTGAAAATTGCTATCTACAATTTTGTTGAACTCCTCTATTGATACTTGGACTGATTACTTGTTATAACACCCATTAAAAAATATAAAAACAAAATACACCTATATTTTTTAACCAGATTTATTATAGTTTTGCTAAGTGATATTGCTAATAAATTTGACACCTAAAGCACATGTCCCACCTGCCTCATCTTAGTTACACCACTGCAATTAAATTATCATTGCATTGTGTTTAGAACATAACATATACTTGTACAAGAGGCGGTATAAATTCCAAACCCGATTTGGTGGTGGGGTTTTTTCTTATATCTAGTAATTTGTCAATAATATATCACAAGTCCATCTCAGATTCTGCCTTAGGCTATTATAGAAATTACACATGGAAAATCCTATGTTTTAAGGTTTTGTAGGTGTGGTAAAATTTAGAATATTATTTATAGGCAATACTAAGTTTTTAATATAAAAAATATCAGATTCAGTAAATTTAATTAAATGTTTAACTAAATTAATCCTTTGCAGATCTCACTTCTCAATCTATTAAGTATATACTAGCCACATCACCTCTGTGAATTTAAATATTACATACAACTCAAATGGTTCCAAATCTAATCAAAAGTTCTATTTTGTTTTATAGTACATTTTTTAAATTTCAGTGTTTACGCAAATAATTACTCATTAGATAATAAAATAATAAACTACCAAATTTCTAACAAAACAATATATGGTATATGTTATCAGGGTATGATTGTCATACAGTCTGTTCAATTTGTACAGTGAGTGGCTGGTCGGGGAAGCCCTAGAGGGACATAGCAATTTCAGGATAGGAGGACATGTCATCAATACAATAAAATATGCAGATGATCTAGCATTGCTGACCAAAAATAAAGATAAGGCATGGAGATCAACATTTATAAGTCAAAAATGATGGTGCTGTAAATCAGGAGCTGAAAAACATAGAGAAGTTCAAGTACCTGGGAAGTATGCTGACAAAGAATGCGTACTACACCAAGGAAATTAGGTCAAGGATCGCCATGGCACAGAGAAGCTTTCAACAAGAAGAGGTTACTGTTGACCAGTAAGTTGAGTTTGGAACTGAGTAAGAAACGGTTGAAATGCTACAGATGGATCATCATTCTGTATGGAATATAAACTTGGACTCTTAAGAAAATGTAAAAGTAATATTGGAGAACTTTGAAATGTGGTGCTGGAGAAGATATGAGAAAATCAGGTGGACAGATAAGTGACTAATGAAGAAGACCTAAGATGATTCGGTGAAAAGAGAACCATTTCAGAGGTTTTCTTCAGTGCAAAGCAAACTGGATCGAAAACATCCTTAAGCCCTGTTCCCACGACCTGTTGTAGGACAAGTTGCGAACGGCTCGTGGTTTGTAGATTCGCGAGCCTGTGGTTCGCAGATTTACGAGCTTAACCATTCCCCCGACTCGTGGTTTGCTCTACTCGTGTCTGTAGCACGGTGTCCGAGCCACTACTGGCTCCTCATCAGATGACCCACGGCTCTTTGATGTTTCAAGCATTTACCGACAATTCACAGGAATGCCCGAGCTGTATCAAGCAAATGCGCATCTATCAGTCCCACGACCTGTGATAATGCAATCTACGATTCGAATCTGTCTAAACACATGCCATGAGAACGAGCCTTTAGAAAGAACTGTCTTCTGCACAACGTCATAAAAGGAAAGGACAAGGGAAATAGGAGCTTGCGAAGAAATTTTCAAATATTAGATAACTTGAAGGAATAAAGAAAATTCTGGGAGCTGAAAGAAGAGGCAGAGGATAGAGTGCAACGGCAGTCTAAGTTCACTGTCCAAAGGAATAGACTTGCTGTAAGAGAGAACACCTAATAATAAAAATTGATAAATTAGTATAATGGTGTAGTGGTGTTAATAATTTTAATTACATTTTCATCTCCCCCTCCCATTCAACCCCATCTACTCAGTTGAGATACACTTAGTACCGAAGAATATATTTAATAAATTTGATTAAAAAAATCTCATGCAAAGGGAAATCTGAAAGTATGATAAGTAATGTATTTTTGGATTCCTTGTCAATATTTAGGCTCACAGCTTATTTGAGTTTAATAAAATAACTACAATGCAAATTATATATTACAACACTTTAAATTGCTTTATAGAGGATTAAATATAAAAAAAATAAAATAAAGATAACTTCTGTTTAGGACATTCCCACAAGCCACCGCAAGCAGACCACTTTCATCCTACCTCCAAAATATTTCCTACAACCCAAAGACCTGGTTATTTCTGTCCTTCCAATAAATAAGATCTCTATAAAACTGTTTCTGGCTACAGATCCAGAGGTGCTAGGTTTGATCCCCAGTGCTTCCAGAATTTTTTGTGAAGCAGTGGGTCTGGAACGTGATAAAACTCAGCCTCGTGAGGAGAATTGAAAAGCTACTTGAATAAAGTGGTAGCAACTCTGGTCTAAGAAACTGAGATTAATAGCCAAAGGGTTCATTGTGCTGACCACATAACACCCTCTATCCACAAATGTTAGGACTAGCATTGCTAAGGCGATGGCCACTCTGTCAAAATACAGTGTCTCGCTTGCGGTATAATGCCATGGAGTTTTTTTATTCCACTGTATCTTAGGGCAAATTTCAACACGTGTCGGAGGTAAGAGATTTAGGTTATTAGTCCACCTGAATTTCTTAAACTTTTACAGTTAACCTCAGGAAACATAAAATTTAAAATCCAAACAGACAAAATACTAGTGTGTTTGTATGAAAACAAGGTGGGAAATCCCATTTTGAATAAAAATTATCTAAGCTCAAATTGGGTTAGGTCAGGGAAGGTTCAAGTCCTGGCCGGATGTGTTGAGGATGACATTTCACGTATGATTTTATAGTAATTATTATTATTATTTAGCACCACGTCTTACTACCCATTCAAGTTATACGCTTTAAGTACTAATTATGCTAATGGATTAGAAATTGAGAAGGTTTAATTAGAGGAAGTGAACCCACATTTGCGTGGAGGCGGAATGAAAAACTATTTAGGAAAAACCATCCCCCATTCACCCGACCGAGATTCGAACCTCGATCTCCCTGTCCTCAGCGGTAGAGCTCAACACGACTAGCGCGTTAGCCAACTACGCCCCCGAGGTAGGTCATGTACAATTTTAATTTCCATGAGTACCCCTCTCGCTAACACTAATATAGGTATATTTTATTAAATAAACTCACATAGCTTTTTTGGTGTCCTTGATTTAAAGTAGTATATGAATGATATAAATGTGTAGTAAGATGTTTAGCACTAAATTATTATATATGACTGGTATTAGATGATCTAATTTATCTCTTGAGTTTCTTCCATTGATACGTGATAGTTTCAAAACATACTTTTCTAAAAGACATATAAAAGTATTTACACACTCTTATGGTTCAAAATTTACACAAGTCATTATGTATTCTTATTTAAAATTAAAGGGACCATTCGTTCCTGAAATAAGTCTTATAACCCAGAATGATTTTGTCCCTGATTTGTTCAATAAATTAAGGATATTTAAAATGTGTGTGGTTTAATTAAAAGTGTTTTAATCAAACTCTATTGCTAAAAAGTTTGTATAACCCTAACAGGTAGTAAGGGGTCGTGCATAAACCACATAACGCATTTTTTGGAGGGGTGGGGCTCTAATGTCTACATGCTGTTACATGGGGTGTGGGTGGAATACATCAAAGTGTTACATAGCACAGGTAGAATTTTAGAGGTAATCTACCCTCATTAATGTGGAGAGAGAATATAAAACCATTTAGAGAAAGCTACTCTGAGTACACCCAATCTCTGCTTCATTGGCCATCTTGTCTTTTTAGAGAGTGATGTTTTCGATGTTGGAATGAAACATGAGGCTAGGAATTGAGAAGTTAACTAAAGTAAAATGGTGGATTAATCCAAAATATGGGTTAGAAAAGTTGTATGCCTAGAATTGTTTAAATAGATCTTTATATGATGATTAGTATGACTATCCAAAAAAAAATGCACACTATTAAGAAAGATGTCTTGCCACAGCGTCAAGCATTGTATTTGGGCACTTTAACATCATCATGTAACACCACTACAGAAAAGGGCCATACTACTCAACACATAGTAGTGCTGTTTGGCTCTTACTCAGATTACAAACCTGCCATCCATTACATAAACGTAGCAGAAGTTTTTCTTCATGAACCTGAGAAATTAGAGCTCGACGCTGTATGTCTGTATAAATAATTATACTCTCTGAAATAATTTATAATCAGGATTAAAAATGGATTTTAAGAAGTATTAAATCTGAATCCCTTCTTCAGTATCACAAAACTTCCCTATGAAAAAATGACATTCATTATTGGTGAGAAGAGTTACATAACACAAGTTGGGGGCTAGGCTAAATGTATATATGGTGTTAGATGAGGGGGGAGGGGGGGGGGCTAAAATTGTAAGATGAAAGCAGTACATGGTTTATGGACGACCCCAAAGAAACAGCGATAAAAATAATAATAGTAAAAAAAATAACACTTACTATTACTAACACAATGATTCATGATGAGAAAATGGGTGCAAGAGCTGACAAATCTGGTATATATTTTATAGTAGTATTTGGTTTTGGGATTAATAAGTTCCATAGTTCTAAAGCTTTGAATATAAACAAATAAATTCGTAGATTAAAATAATCTTTGAAAAAATTGATTATTTTAGTGATGTAAATTTGTGTGTAAATATTTATCAAAAATAAGTTTATAATTTGATTTATTTTAGTTGTTAAGTGTTGAAGTTTCAAGATTCAAGATTTGTCCAGGCAAATATCAATGAAATTATCGAGCTTAAAACAAATTTAAAAACATTTTTAAAACCGGAAATAATTTATTCCTAAAATGCTGAGATGTAAACTCAAGATTTATCCTAATTTCCCAGAAAAAATAAATAATAAAGCCATGAATAAATTTTGTTTTCCCATTTAAAATGCATTAAATGTGAACATTTTAATGAAAACATTTCACTAACTATTTTTTACATGGTTTTAAAATACCACACAAATTATGAAATATGCCCAGTAATGCTATTCAAATAAATAATAAGGAACAATAGTGAATTTTTACATTTAAAAAAATTAATATATTTGTTTAGAACCTTCCATTATAGGTAGGCTCAGCCCTAAATGTGGCTAGCCCAGCCATGTGTTTAGATATTGCAAATACATAGTAATATTAAGAAAGCCAATGAACAACATTCCCCGTTTTACACTAAAACATCGATTAAAAAAACAACAAATTGTTAACTAGATTAAAGTCCCTCTTTTTATTTTATTATATACTTATATGTACTTTAAAGCAGATTACAGGAGCTGCGCCCAAATTTGCGCAAATGGGGATATACCTACTCCATATGATACCTTCCTTTTTCCTTTCTAATTTGTGTAAATATGCAACTCGCTCGGATGGTTATTATAAAGATAAACACACACTTATTTTAAATATATATTATTTTTGCACCAATGTGTCGTACTATCCGGGCAAGGAAGAGTAAGAAGCCATTTAGGGAAAAACATCCTCAGTACATAAGGCTAAGAATCGAATGACGACTGACAACCTCGCCAGCAAAGCAAATTAGACGAACTTGATGAGAATAAGACTAGGCGAGCTTCCTTATCTTTATGGGAACTGTGACCTTAGTGAAACATAAACACTTATTTGGCGGTAATGTCCAAATGTTGGAGATGGCAGTAAGGGGTCTTTGTGGTGATTTATTAACGAGAAAAAATGTTAGTTAAAATGACAGCTACAATTGCCTGTGTCCAAGCATATCTGATATGGTAGATCTACGCGAAAGTGTATATGTGATGTTTAAAAACTATGAAGACCATAAAATGTGGCTCATGCTGTTTTAAAAACATTACCTCCTTAAGGCAAAAATCAAATCTTTAATGGCTCATAACTAATCCACCATTAATTTAAAATACACTTAAAAGCTTACCACAGTAAAATAAAAAGTAAATAAATAAAACAAACTGCTATTTAAAACTATATTTTTTGTGTAGTAGTAAATATTTAATTGTCTAGAAAATATACAGTCGATCCTATTGAAATAGTTAAACGTTCACCTATAGAACATTATTAGGTGATATATAAAAATAAATCAAACATTTGCAGTTAATAGGTTTGGAAAAGTTCAACACCCAATTTCATTAGTAAAAACAGCTTTAAAATAAAATAAAAAAACTTTTTTTTTATGTAATTCAAACACAATTCAATTTTGTGTAGAAAAGATTGGTATTTCAAAAAATTTCTGATGCATGGTTACCCTCAATGTGTTCAGCCCAAATGTGGAACAAATTTATCAATTACAAATATAACATATTTATAGTATGAACATTATGGTGTATGGTCACTAATGAAAGTATATAACCAATACATTTTTATTAATAACGTATACATCTTAAGTAGTTTATTTTATAATGTTTCAAGGTGGTATGTAAACCTATTTGAGACATTTATAAAGTAATTTT
>CABFOW010006908.1:0-12197 GCA_902141385.1 Timema californicum
ACACACACACTCTCAACCCTCTACCTCTTCTGAGCACGGCACAAGTCGGAAGACCCTCCGAGGCAGATGAAGGAGGGTTGGGAGTGGATAGGATAGCGACGGGCGCGTGGTTCCTAATGAGATGCATGTCATGCAGATGTCGCAAGCACAGCGTCTGTCCCCCTTCACTACCCTCTAACCGACGCAAGATCTCGTTAACTTTGGCCCCGGAGCCTTGTCGACGCTTACCCTCCCCAACCCCCCCACCTCACATCCTCTTTTAAGATCACAGCCTTTCCTTATGCAAATTGGAACAAACGCGGCCGCAAAAACAACGTTTGACATGGAGGGGCCCGACCTGCCACGAATACCGGAACATTAGTAGAATCACTCCTCCCTTTCTCTCTGTCTCTCTCTGTCTCCCTATTTATGTCCTCCCTTCTTCTCTTTTCCTTCTGGCCCTTGCAGGCATACACATTGTCACCTATAGGCCTACCTTGAGTTTGGTGAGACTCCCGTTCTGTAAGGCCTTATTTCATACCATAAGCCTTCTATATAGTAGTATTTCGGTAGGATAGAAGACCTCTCAAAACGGTAATAGGACGTTCATTCTGGAAGGCCTTCTATTCTACCAAATTATACTATACAGTAAGCTTCTTGTACGAAATAAGACCTTCCCGAACGAGCTTTTTACCAAACTCTAGGTACAGATCTCTGCTACTGAGACTGACGACGTTCGACTGATTATCTATTTCCCTCCTACATGAATTATTGTAATCTCTACTTCGTTGTCGAGGTAGACATAGTTAGCTACCCTGGTTAACAAAAAAATACCGTTTTGTGCTTGTGTTTTTAATCAGCTTCTTGTTTTGTACGCGCAGTCATTTCTGTTTGTTGGAATGAGAGGGTGGTTGTTAGGGAGGAGGGGGTGAGGGGTGGGGGGTTTAGGAACAAGGATCATTTGCATTTTTGTTTCATTTACCGTGTTCTGTAATTTGTATCTAGTAGTATTTTGGACTGAAGACGACGGTCTAAACATACTGGTCGACACTAATTGGACAGCTGAATAACAACAAGGCTCCGGGCGAGATTTGAACCTTGGAGTCCTTTGACGACGGAAGTTGTTTTTTGTTGTGTTTTTTTTACAGCTAAAACTTATTAGCTATTAATATACAAGTTGTATATTTGGAGAGGTACAATTTTGTAGGTTGTAATTTCCATTCGATCCTTAGTTTCGTCATTGATAAATGTGTTTTAAAAGTCGAAGCACGATCTTTCAATTTTCTACGGAGGTATCAAGGCGAACAAAAATAGTTTATGCTTACCATGTGGCTCTTTAAGCTGCTTTAGTGCCACAGACGCGTCTCTTTCGAAATTATTGCTACTGAAGTATGATTTACTTGGTTTAAATTTAAACGGTTTAAACATATATTTTATAGGTATGGATTTGCTTGATGATAGTAGATTTGAATCTTAGGCCTGATTACTATTTTGAAAACCACAAAATCAAAATTATCTTTTTGGTGTATAATAATTTCAAAGGCTAAATAATTATACATTTTAAGAATATATAAAAAGATAGGTACAATTAAAAATAGGAACAAAATCTCTACGGTATTACAAATAAAATTAATGTAAAACCTGAAAATCATTGAATTTGAATCTTTCACATATCAAGAGAAAGTATTGTGATCGTGAAAACAATCGTTCACGAAATTATGTGAAAACAAACCTAAAGGGAATTTTTCAATTCTGTCTGTCCCCATACCATGTATTTCAGTCTTTCCCTTTACTTAAAATGCATATCTAGAATTTTATTGAATATTGATATAACAAATAGCACTGAATAATAAGTTTTTGGGCAAAATTTCGCTGAATGGTATTTTATTGATAGGACATTTTTGAATATTTTAAACATTTAGAAAATAGATCTGTCAATTTTGCTCAAACTGTAGGCTATATCTAAAAATTGTGTGGTACCACAAATAACAATATATATAACGTTTGGTGGTTTAGAACTCATTTATGGGTAGTTTGCTGGTGACTGATTTTACAAAAACTTGAAATCTTTTTTAAAAAAAAGGACTCAATTATTTGGTTCCAAATGGGTTAGTTATCTTGGGAATGTGTAACTTTACAATTAACAACGTATATTTGTTTTTGGGATAAAAACTCATTTACTTATAGTTTACTGATTAGGACTGTATATTTCAAAAACTGGAAATACATATAGGCCTATATATACTTTAAATGGCCCTAACGATTTGATTCCAAAAGAGTATCTTGGCAGTGTTTGATATAACACGTTACACTGTTTATTTGATTTCGGGTAAAAATTCAATAAAGGGTCTTTTGCTAATGAGTGATTCTTGAAAATTCGAATTATTTTGGAAATGGCTATAACGGTTTTGCTTAAAATGTATATATGTGAAATGTTTGACATTGGGTAGTTTACTAATGACGATTTTTTTATTTGAATATTTAAAAAAATTTCCTAAATGATTTGGTTCATTATTATTATTATTATTATTATTATTATTAGCACCGCGTCTTACTACCCGTTCGGGTTATACGTACTTACGCTAATGTGTAATGGTTGGGTGATTGTGAGATGAAATGAAGGACCTACAGTTTAACGTGGAATCCGAACCATGGTGGAGGCCTGGCATTCCCCACAGTCACAAGATGTCTTGTCAGAGGTGAAGGAAGGGTTTGGTAATCAGAAAAATCTGTGCCGGGACCGAGGATTGAACCCCGGCCGCCAGCATAGAAGTCTGACACCTTACCCCTAGACCACCAGGCCACCGGCTGGTTCATTATTGATATCTGTAGACTATTTTACATTATCAAGAATAATGTATCTTTATTTATCTAAAGTAAATTAATTTAAAGGTGAGGTTACTAACGACAATATATAAAACATTTGGTTATTTTTTAAAATTGACCAAAATGGGAATCTGGGAATAGTTTTGCATGATAAATAAAAATAAGTGTTTATATTTACAATTAACAAATAATTTTTTGATAGTTTACAAGTAATTTATTTTTGAAAGTTTGGATTCTGTTAAATATATTTGAACAATTTGGTTTAAAATTCGTATATAAAGAGTGATAATTGTGTTTAAATATATGTGTTTTTTATAAGTAAAACATAGTTAAGGGTAGATAAATCGAGACAAATTTTTGAAAATTATCTTCGAGGCCGTAATACACAATATGAGACAGTTTGTGCGACTTTCGGCTTGTCCTCGCTCACATCCGAGCTATGCGTATTTGGGTAGGAAATATAAAGGTAGGTATTCAGAGAAAGTGTGCCACCATTTGTGTTAAAGACAAATTAGAAATTATTTTTATTTAAACCTTTGTACATGAGGCTGGTAATAATTAAACACCTACTTCTCTGTAGGCGAACTCTGGTTCTTTTCATCAACAAATTACCCACGTATTGTCTTTTTCCCTAACTATCGCTAGCTAATACTGATAATAAAATGTATTTATATTATTAAATGTTGACACAATGTTTTTCTCTTAAGTAAAATCAACTTTTTTTATTTTAGTGAATGAAAAAACTTAATATGTTAATCCTTTTAACTACAGTAGCCCCATGGCTTCTTTGGTGCTGACTGACAGCTCACAAGTGACATCTGACGGCTTTGAAAAGGGACTAGACCAAATTATGTTTCCCTACACCGAACCATATGATCTGCAAAAACATGTGTTTAGCAGCTGTCACTTCTGACAGTCAAAATTCAGGTTTATACCTAAATGTTGACTGTTAGAAGTCAGCTGTGTGCTGTCAGTCAGCACCAAAGAAGCCATGGGGCTACTGTAGTATACGTCAAAAGGCAATCATTTAAGAATTATTTAAAATAAATAAGCTAAAAAGAATACTCCAGGTAGAGAGTTATGGTCGCCATTCGCAATTTAGCAGCCGGATATTTAAAGGCCGGTTTAGCATACTCGACCATTGATATTTTCTAGTATATTCTTTATCTATTTGAATGCTTAACAAAAGGCTACGTTAAAAAAATAGAGCAGTACAAAATTTTGCGAGTCCGTTCATCATTTAGATGCATGAGGTATGTTTAAAAATTTAGGCTACTTATTTAAATAACGCTTGCGTATTTATTGTGTTGATCCGCTTCGGTGACCTTATGGTCTAAGGCGCTACTTTCTCAGTAGACTAGGCTGTAAATGAACGGGAGATCGAGGTTCGAATATAGGTCGGATGTACCGAGATTTTTTTCCAAAAGGGTTTTAAACTATACCTTCACGCAAATGTGGGTACACTTCCTCGAAATATAACCTTCAGCCATAATCATTAGCGTAATTAGTACATAAGCGTATACAACCAGAACGGGTATTAAGATGTGGTGCTAAAAAAATAACCAAAGTAGGTATATGAATGTATTACGCTACACATTGCATTAAATTGAACACAATGTCACAATTAATCCCCCTCGCCCCGGCTCACACATATTCTCAGCCCGCCTTTACTTCATAATCTTTATATAAGCTCATTTTGAGAAGGGTTATAATCTCTTCTTTTTTTATCTCCCTACCGCAATTACGTAGTTTACATTTCATCGCGACAAAAGATCAAACTTTCTGACGTGGCTTGTGGCAGGTACCTCATAAAAAAAAACTCTTCGTCAAAACGTGCGTCTAGCCGCACAGAGTTTTATTGCGTACCAAAAAAGTTCAAGCAGATCTGATCGATATTTTATAGCAGATAAAACAATCCATTATCTATCGTCTCCTCTGTCGTTTATATTTTTAAAATATATTCACAAATTTGAATGTGTAATATTATTTAACTAGGAGCTAAACGTGAGATTATACTTATAAAATAAGATTTGTTCACGATAATCAAATAGAAATGTTTTTGTAAGTAGCAAATAAATACGGATGGGAGCAACGTATTTTCACGTCTTCATCAGATATGGAGGGAGCTCCTTTCCTTGTCAGATCTGTCGATATTTACCCCCCTCTCCCCTTCCTTAACTTATTTTCGCCTCAGGCGAAGCCACATACAACCTCCCCCCTCCCCTTCCCTTCTTCTTTCTTCTGATATAAAAAGAAGTTTGATCTCTGGTTGAAAATTGAGGACAAAAATATTTTGTTCTGTGGTTTCCGAGACATCGTGTTCATTGCTTCCCGTGTCTCTTGTAAACAGACCGTCGGCAGTTTCATTGCGGTTGGGCTCTTACGTAGGGTGTCTTATTTCGCTCGGCTTCTGTAACAGAAGGTTCGACCCTCTATAGTAGAATTCTGTAAACCCTTAACTCTCCAAATCCTAAGGGAAAAAACAAAAACAATCCCACCTTCCCTTACGACCACAGTCATTCACAAACACGAGCTAAAAATTACCAAGCCTTACTTGGACAGATATAACACTATGTGTACCTTCTCTTTAAAGTAGGGGTCGGCAACATGTCGCGTAAGAAAATTACATCGTCACAACCTTACCTTGCATTATTCATATATGGTACAGTAGCTCCATGGCTTCTTTGGTGCTGCCTGACAGCTAAAAGCTTTAAAATATATTCACAAATTTGAATGTGTAATATTATTTAACTAGGAGCTAAACGTGAGATTATACTTATAAAATAAGATTTGTTCACGATAATCAAATAGAAATGTTTTTGTAAGTAGCAAATAAATACGGATGGGAGCAACGTATTTTCACGTCTTCATCAGATATGGAGGGAGCTCCTTTCCTTGTCAGATCTGTCGATATTTACCCCCCTCTCCCCTTCCTTAACTTATTTTCGCCTCAGGCGAAGCCACATACAACCTCCCCCCTCCCCTTCCCTTCTTCTTTCTTCTGATATAAAAAGAAGTTTGATCTCTGGTTGAAAATTGAGGACAAAAATATTTTGTTCTGTGGTTTCCGAGACATCGTGTTCATTGCTTCCCGTGTCTCTTGTAAACAGACCGTCGGCAGTTTCATTGCGGTTGGGCTCTTACGTAGGGTGTCTTATTTCGCTCGGCTTCTGTAACAGAAGGTTCGACCCTCTATAGTAGAATTCTGTAAACCCTTAACTCTCCAAATCCTAAGGGAAAAAACAAAAACAATCCCACCTTCCCTTACGACCACAGTCATTCACAAACACGAGCTAAAAATTACCAAGCCTTACTTGGACAGATATAACACTATGTGTACCTTCTCTTTAAAGTAGGGGTCGGCAACATGTCGCGTAAGAAAATTACATCGTCACAACCTTACCTTGCATTATTCATATATGGTACAGTAGCTCCATGGCTTCTTTGGTGCTGCCTGACAGCTAAAAGCTTTTTAAAGTTACCAGACCAAATTATGTATCCCTACGCCAAACCATATGATCTGCAAAAACATGTGTTAAGCCGCTGTCACTTCTGACAGTCAAAATTTAGGTATACAGCTAAATGTTGACTGTTAAAAGTCAGCTGTGTGCTGTCAGTCAGCACCAAAGAAGCCATGAGGGTACTGTACAGCTCATAAGATATTCATAGTGTAATCCGTCAAGGTAAGACTTATACCTCTCAGGGTAAACGGGGTGGACACGGATTAAGTTTCAAGGACGTTGCCTATCTGTGACGTCATGGCAGGTCAACAAAGGATGATGAATTTACGTCTTATTCGGAGAGTTTTAAAGATACACCGTAACATTGAAACAATAACCGTAAATTCTTAAATCATTCTAAAAATAGTCTTACAATGGCATTACATTATTATTATTTTGAAAATGTATTTTTTTTTATAAATCTACGGCTTAGGCTATTTGGTGCGGTCACGGAAATGTTTTGTAGGCGTCTTATTGCCAGGATGTAGATTTAAAAATTCTATGGTATCATTCGTATAGAATAGCAAAAGCTAATTTTAAAAAACAAGTTAATATTTTCAAGGCGCAAAAAGTATAGTTAATGTGCAAACTCGTCAGAGGAAGAGGGGGAGTGCTATCGATAGATCAACTAGAAGCCTCGCAGGGTGAACTCGTTTACTTCCTTTTCTTTCTATTTCGTACATTGGTGTTTTAAGTGTGTTAATTCTCAGATTGCCAAAGTGCGTCAAGTTAAGATGCAACCCGCTTCTCAACATAGCTTCGAAATCTCCAAGTAGGCAACGTCGTTAAATCAGCGCGTCCTCATTTTTTGTGTGTTGTTCTATTCATGGACGACCGTGTGTCAAACTTTGTCGCCTCACGTCAGAGGCGCGAGGGGCAGGGTAACACAGGTAGTCAGTAATACCTGAATGTTCCAGACGACCCTGTGGACCTGAAGAAACGTGACGCTACCTCTCTTTCTTTTTGTCGTCTACATTTGAAGGGGGGAGGGGTGGTGGTCATCTGGAGCGGCGACAAGCTCTTCTGTTGTCCTGGTATCTAATATCGCGGACGCGCATGGTGTGTGTGTGTGTGTGTGTTCCCTCGTTGGGACAGGCGTCTGTCTCGCTTTTGTATTTTATTTTAGAGGAGTGAGTGATAGCTTCCCTCTCTCTCACGTACACACAAATATTGCACTTCCTTTAGGGTCCGGCCAGACTGACAAGCGTGCGGATGACTGAGCGACTGCGTGGGAAAACTGGCGAGCGAGCGCGTGATTAGCAAGTAGCTCTCGATAGTTGTTGACGAGGAGGTAAAGATTCGAATCTTGGCTCGGTGAATTGAGGGTTGTTTTTGACAAGTGATTTATTGTTGTGGTTTTCCCATCCTCTATCCGCGCTAATGGTGATTCTTATTTGTAAAGGCATACTTTGATTATAATATTTGAGTATTTTTTACATATAAATTTTACATATACATATATGTATGGTTTATGATTCTACCAATAAAATTAGGTCGTTAGTAGCAAGTGTGCTAAACCTATTGATAATAATAATAATAATAATAAAATATTATGTCAAAATGAGAAGTTTTCCTAGCACTCAATGAACCAATATACAATAATACTGTTTAACGCCTGTAAACTAGACTGTACCGGGTCAAGCGCACGCTCCAGTCTGGCCACCTCTCATTACAACCAACGTGTTCTAATTTTATATTTTAGTCGCTCACCCAGTCTGGCCGCACCCTAAAATCAAGTTCGAGAGTATGTAAAGACCATTGACTAAGATATATATTATAGTCAATGGCGAGGCTTACTTTGGTGGCCGCGCGTTATAAGGTAGGTAGATAGATATATGTCAAACCTGTGGCCCTATCTATGATTGTAAGCGGCCAGGCACGTATCTAGGGGGAAGGCAGGCTAGTGGGGCTGAAGCCCCCCCCCCCTACCTCCGCCCCGAAATCTTAAACAAAAATTATTATAAAAAGATTATAAAAATACAAAATTATCTTGAGTGAAAATTGACAGTTAAACTCTGTGTAAACTACATTTTGAATTCCAAGAATGTAAATTAATTCCATTATTTCCTTCAAATATGTTTCTTGGTATTCGAGTACTTTCAAACCTGCCACCTTAGGGTCATTTTATAGTTATCACGTTTGGTGGCACTGGATCTTATTCATCTAAGACGTAAGTTCCTAGTAAAAGTCATAAAAAGTATATCAATTATTAGTGAATACAAGAATGTGTACTTGAATATATTTTTGCACGAAATTTTTATATATTTTTCTCTCCGTGTAGGTCAGATTCGTCCTCCTCTCCCCCTCCCCGAAAGAAAATTCTGGATATATGCCTGTGTGTGGCCCATGGATCTTTTGGTGAAACATTAAATAATGACGACCTATTATTTATATAAACATCGTAGAAATGACCTTTGAGAATGTGAAATTTAGGAGTTGAGCACAATTTGGAGGAATCTAAGGTTGGTGTTGTTTATTTGTCTTCGACAAGAATCATTTCCCTAAACTTGTTTAATTTGCTCTCTCAATTTGTGCAGTGTGTTGACACTTATTTTCTCACGTGAATTGGAACCAGACAGATCTCGGTTTACGGACACACACATTTCTAAACAATATTATAAAAGTGGCTTTGGCACAACAATCTCACATATATTATTTCCGCAAATAAAGGGGTTTATTCTTTTCCTATTTTAATACAACTAACCTGGACCTCTTTTTAATTATGTTATTGGCATTTTTTGTATGCGTCCATATCATTTAAAATGTTCAATGGGGCCTTTATGATCAAACGAGTTCCACGCGCTTGGTCTAAGGTGTCACTCTCTCAATGAACTGTACTGCCTATGGTGTGGAGATAGGTGTTCGAATCCCGGTTGGGTGTATGAGTTTTCCTAAATGGTTTCCCACTCTCCCTATTCCACTAGCGTAATTAATGTACGCGCTTATCCCGAAACAGTACTAAGGGCCAGTTTCATGGTCAGATTGAGTACGCCTTAAGTGCGGGTCTACACTAAATAGAGGACGAAACCTACCTAAACTCGAATAATTCGAGTTTAGGTAGGTTTCGTCCTCTATTTAGTGTAGACCCGCACTTAAGGCGTACTCAATCTGACCATGAAACTGGCCCATTCCATTTTGGTCTAGTTAGGTGTCGTCCTGTATAAGTATAGCACCGCACTTGAGGCGTACTAAGTCCGACTATGAAACTGGCATTATGACGTAATTTTCTTTTATCACTATTGACTTGCAAAAAAGTGTTATATTTTCTAAAAGTTTTTCCTGATAAAATCATGTTATAGTTAGTTAACTTGTTCAGGGAAGTGTACGCAATCCATTAAGTTTATATATTTTTTAATTCATCACAGATTTCCCTCTAATCTCAGCATAGAAGATAACATTAATTGCGAAACCGAAACTAATTTATTGTCCTCTATTTAGGCAAACAAATCGGTTCTAGTTGCAGGTCCGTGGTAAGTAATCTGACGCGCAACTTAACACTTGATATCACGTAATTATTAAATGTCATGGTTTGAAAATCAAGAATGGCGTGCTAAAAAAATACATGGCAAGGCCGGTAGATTTGTCCCTGTCACCTTAAATTACCGTGTTTTTCTTCTATTGTTGCTTTTTTGAGGGGGATAAAGTTGATTATTATAATGGTAGCTTTTTTTCCTGTCGTCTTATTGTGTGGTCTCGTCTCATAAGGCTCAGATTTATGTGACGTACAGAAAGATTTCAACGACGACTTGTCTTGCGTTTCGAATGCGTGAAATTATTTTTCAAAGGATTGTGTATACATTTATTAAATAAACAATGGAATACTTAAACTTAAGGAAATAAAGTATTTGCATTTACTGTACATTAACCATTAGTAATTTAAGGAAAAGAAAACGCTAAAAAGTTGAAACTCATTTTTTAATTGCAATAAGGCTGGTTTTGAATTAGCGTGCCTAAAGTATCTAATAATGCGTGGTTGTCGTTGACCTAAGTGGTGTTTGGGTAAAATACTCTCCTCTGGACCCGATGTTCGTGAGCTCAAACCCAACTGGTGTGGACGGATTTTTCTTGAACAATACAAATCCGTACCACAACTTCTTTCGCTGTGGTTTCTAAACAATCTCTTTCTTTAAACCATTGTTTCTTAAATTGTGGTGTGTACCCTGAGGGCTCCGCTACGTACCAATGAGTTGTATTAATAACATATTTTCTTCGATAACCGCATGGTTTAAGGCGTCACTCTTGCCATAGGCTAGATTGCCGATTACGGGGAGATTAGGGTTTGAAATCCGGTCGGGTGTACTGGATGATTTTCCATTATCCTTCAACTTAAATCCGGGTACATTTAATCTAAATTCAACCTTATCCCTAACCCATTAGCGTAAATAGTACATAGGTATATAAGCTGAACAGTTGAGTGCACTGAGTGTGGTTTTTCCATTCTCCCTCAACGCAAATGCGTGTAGTCTTAATCTAAATTAAACGTTACTCATCCCCAACTCATTAGTGTAATTAATACACAGGCATATAACCTGAACAGGTAGTAAGACGCGATGCTATAAAAACCTTACTATGCCTACTAAGGCTTTATCAACATTTGTAACGATCGTTAATACTTAAAATGATAGGAGATATTTATTTAGTTTTTTATTTTATTGGGAGTTGTTAGCGCATGGTCCCGAAAAGAGGTCCAGGAATGGCGAAATTTGGAAAGAACCACTACTTTAAATTATACCGAATTCACCCTTATCTTGTTCGATTGGCTAAGATGATTTACGTCGCTACAACCGACATACACACTTGCACTAACGCTTGCAAACAAACTATTTACTGTTAGTTGAGATAAAACCAATTAATCTTCGAATCCCTTGAATCCTATGGTATTAGAGATAAATAAAAATCTCTAAAAAGTATCTTGAATTGAAAACCATTATGAAGACCTAGACTAGATAAACAAATTTTAAACAATTGGCAAAAGGAATATTATCTAGACTTGTATAATTGTAACTTAACCACACAAAAAGAGAACAGAATTAAAAAGGCTATCTTTATTATGTGTGACGTTATATAGGGGAGCCTACATAACAAACAAATTGGAATTAGCCATTTGCAAAAAGTCTTAAACAACTTTTATAAAATTCATTTTTAAATATTTTTACCTTTAACTAAAATTGTACATTAAAAAAAACTAATTTAGATTCAAGATTAAAAAGGAGATTTACTAATTGGATGTGAACCATCCCAAAAAATTGATAACAAGATCTACTGACTCAATACTCTAACGCATTAAATCTTTCTCTGTTTTTGATTATATACATTTTGAAATTATTTAAGTTTTAACTACAATACCTTTAAGATATTAAGTACTTGTATAGCTCAGAAAATATGGTTTGTTTTTTGTCGGTATAAAAACTTGATTAAGGTGTACCAATCAGATGAGCTCGTTTATATCCGGAGGTCACTAGCGTTAACCTTTTCGAAAAACCGCAGAGATTCGTCAGCAATTGCGATGTAGTTTGGTGGTTTTCTAAATTGTTCCGTGTGTGCGTCTAAATGAGTTTTCAGAATGTTTTATCTCGAGGAAATGTTTTTTTCTTCTATTATCAGTAAATTGTTTTAAACCCGGCTTATAACGGCTAATGTAATATACAGTCCAACTAGAGCCTCTAGTAGTATATAGGTTTCTAGGTTGTTCTTTTCTCATTCGATAATAAAGAACAGGTGGTAACGCGTCTATTTATTGATTAAAGGGTTACGGTTTAGATTCTCAGCACGATTGAAAAATCCTTCTTTTGTTAAATTAGGATTTCTTCTTTCGTTCGTAGTGATAAATCTACGATTGGAGGACTGGGTGTTGTGTTTGATCCATACAGTTGAAAAACAGTAAAAAAAAAT